>JAHLJT010003114.1:0-26050 GCA_031308135.1 Acheta domesticus | reverse complement strand
TTAGAAGACGACAGGCAATTTCTTTCTTGGGAAGACGCTATGCACGGACTTTCTTAGAAAGCGCTAGGCAATTACCTTGTTTGGAAGACGCTGAGCACTTTCTTGGGAAGACGCTGGGCAATTACTTTTTTAGACGACGCTAGGCACTTACTTTCTTTGGAATACGCTAGGCACTTACTTTCTTGTTCAGACGTTAGGCACTTATATTCTTAGAAAGACGCTGGGCACTTTCTTGGGAAGACGCTCTGCATTTACTTTTCTTTGGAAGACGCTAGGCACTTTTTTCTTTGGAAAACGCTAGGCACTTACTTTCTTGAAAAGACGCTAGGCACTTACCTTTTCTTGGGAAGAGGCTAGGCACTTGTTTTCTTGGGAAGACGTTACGCACTTGCTTTCTTGGGAAGACGCTAGGCACTTACTTTCTTACGAGGAAGCTAGGCTTTTACTTGCTTGGGAGAGATTTAGGTACTTATTTTCTTAGCAACAAAACAGGAACTTACTGTTCTTCGTGAGTGGACGTTGACCCTTACTTTCTTAGTAAGATGCTTGGCACTTACTTTCTTTGAAAGATGCTACGCACTTACATTCTTTGGAAGACGCTAGGCACTTACTTTCATTGGGAAACGCTAGAAACTTACTTTCTTTGGAAGACGCATGCAATTCCTATCTTTGGAAGACGCTAGGCAGTTCCTTTTTTGGAAGACGCTAGGATATTACTTTCATTGGAAGACGCCGGGCACTTTCTTGGGAAGACGCTGGGCACTTACTTTCTTTGGAATACGCTAGGCACTTACTTTCTTGTTAAGACGCTAGGCACTTACTTTCTTGTTAAGACGCTAGGCACTTACATTCTTTAGAAGACGCTAGGCGCTTACTTTCTTTGGAAGACGCTAGGAACATACTTTCTTTGGAAGACGCTAGGCACTTACTTTCTTTGGAAGATGCTAGGAACTTACATTCTTTGGAAGACGCTAGGCACTTACTTTCATTGGAAGGCGCCAGGCACTTTCTTTGGAAGACGCATGCAATTCCTTTCTTTGAAAGACGCTAGGCACTTACTTTCTTTGGAAGACGCTAAGATATTACTTTCTTTGGAAGACGCCGGGCACTTTCTTGGGAAGACGCTGGGCACTTACTTTCTTGTGAAGACGCTAGGCACTTACTTTCTTAAGAAGAAGCTAGGTACCTACTTTCTTGGGAAAACGCCAGGCACTTACTCTCTTGGAAAGACGTTAGGCACTTACTCTCTTGGAAAGACGTTAGGCACTTACTTTCTTGGAAACACGCTAGGCACTTACTTTCTTGGGAAGATGCTAGGCACTTGCTTCCGTGGCAAGACGCTAGGCACTTACTTTCTTAGGAGGAGCTAGGCCTTAACTTGCTTGGGAGAGATTTAGGCACTCTCTTTCTTGGCAAGAAAACAGGAACTTACGTTTCTTCGTGTTACGACGTTGACGCTTAATTCCTTGTAAGAAGCTTGGCACTTACTTTCTTAAAAAGACGCTAATCACTTACTTTGTTTGGAAGACGCTAGGAACTTACATTCTTTGGAAGACACTAGGCACTTCCTTTCTTTGGAAGACGCTAGGCACTATTCTTCGAAGACGCTAAGCACTTACTTTTTTTGGGAAGACGCTAGGTACTTAGTTTCTTGGGACGGACGCTAGGAGCCTGCTTTCTTGCGAAGTCGCTCGGCATTTACTTTTCTTAGGGAAACGCTAGGCACTTACTTTCTGGGTAGACGCTAGGCATTTGCTTTCCTAGAAAGACGCTAGGTACTTACTTTCTTGGGAAGACGCTAGGCACTGGCTTTCTTGGGAAGACGCTAGGCACTTGCTTTCCTGGGAAGGCGCTTGGTATTTACTTTCTTGGGAAGACGCTAGGCACCTACTTTCTTGGAAAGACGCTAGGCACTTACTTTCTTGGGAAGACGCTAGACACATACTTCCTTGGGAGGGCGCTAGGCACTTACTTCCTTGGGAAGACGCTAGGCATTTACTTTCCTGGGAAAACGCCAGACACTTACTCTCTTGGAAAGACGTTAGGCACTTACTTTCTTGGAAAGACGCAGGGCACTTACTTTCTTGGGAAGACGATAGGCACTTACTTTCATGGGAAGACGCTAGGCACTTTCTTCCGTGGGAAGACGCTAGGAACTTACTTTCTTAGGAGGAAGCTAGGCTTTTACTTGCTTGGGAGAGATTTAGGCACTTTCTTTCTTGGCAAGAAAACAGGAACTTACGTATCTTCGTGAGACGACGTTGACACTTACTTTCTTAGTAAGAAGCTTGGCACTGACTTTCTTTGGAAGACGCTAGGCACTTACTATCTTTGGAAGACGCCAGGCACTAACTTTCTTTAGAAGACGCTAGGATATTACTTTCTTGGGAAGACGCTAGGCACTTACTTCCTTGGGAAGACGCTAGGCACTTTCTTAGGACGACGCTAGGCATTTGCTTTCTTGGGAAGACGCTAGGTACTTACTTTCTTGGGAAGACGCTAGGCACTTACTTTCTTGGGAAGACGCTAGGCACTTACTTTCTTTGAGACGCTAGGCACTTGCTTTCTTAGACGCTAGCCACTTACTTTCTTGGGAAGATGCTAAGCACTTCCTTTCTTGGGAAGACGCTAGGCACATACTTTCTTGGGAAGATGCAAGGCACTTACTTATTTGGTAAGACCCTAGGCACTTACTTTCTCGGAAAGACGCTAGGCACTTACTTTCTTGGGATGACGCTAGGCACTTTCTTTCTTAAGAAGAAGCTAGGTACTTACTTTCTTGAGATGACGCTAGGCACTTAGTTTCTTGGGAAATCGCCAGGCACTTACTCACTTGGAAAGACGTTAGGCACTTACTTTCTTGGAAACACGCTAGGCACTTATTTTCTTGGAAGACGCTAGGCACTTAGATTCTTGGGTCGACGCTAGGCACTAGCTTTCTTGGGGAGACGCTAGGCACTTGCTTTCCTGGGAAGGCGCTAGGTTGTTACTTTTTTGGGAAGACGCTAGGCACTTACTTTCTTGGGAAGACTCTAGGCACTTACTTTCTTGGGAAGACGCTAGACACATACTTCCTTGGAAGGCGCTAGGCACTTTCTTTCTTGGGAAGACGCTAGGTACTTTCTTGGGAAGACGCTAGGCACCTACTTTCTTGGGAAGACAGTAGGCACTTACTTTCTTGGAGACTCTAGGCACTTGCTTTCTTAGACGCTAGGCACTTACTTTCTTGGGAAGACGCTAGGCACTTACTTCCTTAGGAAGACGCTAGACACATACTTTCTTGGGAAGATGCACGGCTCTTACTTATTTGGTAAGACGCCAGGCACTTACTTTCTTGGAAAGACGCTGGGCACTTACTTTCTTGGGAAGACGCTAGGCACTTACTGTCTTAAGAAGACGCTAGGTACTTACTTTCTTGGGAAGACGCTAGGCACTTACTTTCTTGGGAAGACGCTAGGCACTTATTTTCTTAGGAGGAAGCTAGGCTTTTACTTGCGCGGGAGAGATTGAGGCACTTTCATTCTGGCAAGAAATCAGGAACTTACGTTTCTTCGTGAGACGACGTTGATACTTACTTTCTTAGTAAGAAGCTTGGCACTTACTTTCTTTGGAAGACGCTAGGCATTTACTTTCTTTAAAAGACGCTAGGCACTTACATTCTTTAGAAGACGCTAGGCAATTTCTTTCTTTGGAAGACACTATGGACTGACTTTCTTTGGAAACGCTAGGCAATTACCTTCTTTGGAAGACGCTGGGCACTTTCGTGGGAAGACGCTGGGCAATTACTTTTTTAGAAGACGCTAGGCACTTATTTTTTTGGAATACGCTTGGCACTTACTTTCTTGTTCAGACGATAAGCACTTATATTCTTAGAAAGACGCTGGGCACCTACTTTCTTGGGAAGACAGTAGGCACTTACTTTCTTGGAGACGCTAGGCACTTGCCTTCTTAGTTAGATGCTAGGCACATACTTCCTTGGGAGGACGCTAGGCACTTACTTTCTTGGGAGGACGCTAGGCACTTACTTTCTTGGGAAGACGCTAGGCACTTACTTTCTTGGGAAGACGCTAGGCACATACTGTCTTAAGAAGACGCTAGGTACTTACTTTCTTTGGAAGACGCTAGGCACATACTATCTTGGGAAGACGCCAGGCACTTACTTTCTTGGGAAGAAGCTAGGCATTTACTTTCTTAAAACGACGCTAGGCACTTGCTTTCTTGGGAAGACGCTAGGTACTTACTTTCTTGGGAAGACGCTAGGCACCTACTTTCTTTGGAAGGCACTAGGCACTTACTTTCTTGGGAAGACCCTAGGCACTTACTTTCTTGGGAAGACGCTAGGAACTTACGTTCGTTGGAAGACGATAGGAACTTACTTTCTTGAACAGTCGCTAGGCACTTACTTTCCTGGGAAGACGCTAGGCACTTACTTCCTTGGGAAGACGCTAGGCACTTGCTTTCTTGGGAAGACGCTTGGTACTTACTTTCTTGGGAAGACGCTAGGCACTTACTTTCTTAGGAAGACGCTAGACACATACTTCCTTGGGAAGGCGCTAGGACCTTACTTTCTTGCGAAGACGCTGGGCACTTACTTTCTTAGGACGACGCTAGGCACTTGCTTTCTTGGGAAGACGCTAGGTACTTACTTTCTTGGGAAGACGCTAGGCACGTACTTTCTTGGGACGACGCTAGGCTCTTACTACCTTCGGAAGACGCTGGGCACTTACTTTCTTGGGAAAAAGCTAGGCACTTACTTTCTTGGGAAGACGCTAGGCACTTACTTTCCTAGGACGACGCTAGGCACTTGCTTTCTTGGGAAGACGCCAGGTACTTACTTTCTTGGGAAGACGCTAGGCACCTACTTTCTTGGGAAGACAGTAGGAACTTACTTTCATGGAGACGCTAGGCACTTGCTTTCTTAGTTAGACGCTAGGCACTTACGTTCTTGGGAGGACGCTAGGCACTTTCTTGGGAGGACGCTAGGCACTTACATTCTTGGAAAAACGCTAGGCACTTACTTGCTTAGGAAGACGCTAGGCACTCACTTGGTAAGACGCTAAGCACTTACATTTTTGGAAGACGCTAGGCACATACTTTCTGTGGAAGACGCTAGGCACTTACTTACTGGGAAGACGCTAGGCACATACTTTCTGTGGAAGACGCTAGACACTTTCTTACTTCCTGGGAAGACGCTAGGAACTTACTTTCTCGTAAAGACGCTAGGCACTTACTTTCTTAATCACTTTCTTAAGACGCTAGGCACTTACTTTCTTGGGAAGACGCTAGGCACATACTTTCTTTGGAATACGCTAGACACATACTTTCTTTGGAATACGCTAGGCACATACTTTCTTGTTAAGACGCTAAACACTTACATTCTTTGGAAGACGCTAGGAACTTACATTCTTAGGAAGATGCTAGGCACTTACTTTCTTACAAACATGGGAAGACGCCACGCACTTACTTTCTTTGGAAGACGCTTGGCACTTACTATCTTGGAGAGACGCAAGGCACTTACTTTCTTAGGAAGACGCCAGGCACTTACGTTCTTGGGAAGAAGCTAGACACTTACTTTCTTGGAAGACGCTTGGCATTTACTTCCTTGGAAGGACACTTGGCACATTCTTTGGAAGACGCTAGGCACTTACTTTCTTTGGAAAGCACTAGGCACTTACTTTCTTGGGAAGACGCTAGGCACCTACTTTCTTTGGAAGGCACTAGGCACTTACTTTCTTGGGAAGACCCTAGGCACTTACTTTCTTGGGAAGACGCTAGGAACTTACGTTCCTTGGAAGACGATAGGAACTTACTTTCTTGACCAGTCGCTAGGCACTTACTTTCCTGGGAAGACGCTAGGCACTTACTTCCTTGGGAAGACGCTAGGCACTTGCTTTCTTGGGAAGACGCTTGGTACTTACTTTCTTGGGAAGACGCTAGGCACTTACTTTGTTAGGAAGACGCTAGACACATACTTCCTTGGGAAGGCGCTAGGACCTTACTTTCTTGCGAAGACGCTAGGCACTTACTTTCTTAGGACGACGCTAGGCACTTGCTTTCTTGGGAAGACGCTAGGTACTTACTTTCTTGGGAAGACGCTAGGCACTTACTTTCTTGGGACGACGCTAGGCTCTTACTACCTTCGGAAGACGCAGGGTACTTACTTTCTGGGGGAAAAGCTAGGCACTTACTTTCTTGGGAAGACGCTAGGCACTTACTTTCTTAGGACGACGCTAGGCACTTGCTTTCTTGGGAAGACGCTAGGTACTTACTTTCTTGGGAAGACGCTAGGCACCTACTTTCTTGGGAAGACAGTAGGATCTTACTTTCATGGAGACGCTAGGCATTTGCTTTCTTAGTTAGACGCTAGGCACTTACTTTCTTGGGAGGACGCTAGGACCTTTCTTGGGAGGACGCTAGGCACTTACTTTCTTGGGAAGACGCTAGGCACTTACTTTCTTAGGAAGACGCTAGGCACTCACTTGGTAAGACGCTAGGCACTTACATTTTTAAAAGACGCTAGGCACATACTTTCTGTGGAAGACTCTATGCACTTACTTACTGGGAAGACGCTAGGCACATACTTTCTGTGGAAGACGCTAGACACTTACTTACTGGGAAGACGCTAGGAACTTACTTTCTCGGGAAGACGCTAGGCACTTACTTTCTTAATCACTTTCTTAAGACGCTAGGCACTTACTTTCTCTGGAAGACGCTAGGCACATACTTTCTTTCGAATACGCTAGGCACATACTTTCTTTGGAATACGCTAGGCACTTACTTTCTTGTTAAGACGCTAAACACTTACATTCTTTGGAAGACGCTAGGAACTTACATTCTTAGGAAGATGCTAGGCACTTACTTTCTTACAAACATGGGAAGACGCCAGGCACTTACTTTCTTTAGAAGACGCCAGGTACATACTATCTTGGAAAGACGCAAGGCACTTACTTTCTTAGGAATCCGCCAGGCACTTACGGTTTTGTTAAGAAGCTAGACACTTACTTTCTTGGAAGACGCTAGGCACTTGCTTTTCGTGGAAGACGCTAGGCACATACTTTCTTTGGAAGGCACTAGGCACTTACTTTCTTGGGAAGACGCTAGGCACTTGCTATTCGTGGAAGACGCTAGGCACCTACTTTCTTGGAGACGCTAGGCACTTGCTTTATTAGTTAGAGGGTAGGCACTTACTTTCATGGGAAGACGCTAAGCACTTACTTTCTTGGGATGACGCTAGACACTTGCTTGGGAAGATGCAAGGCACTTGTTTGGTAAGACGCTAGGCAGTTACTTTTTTGGAAAGACGCTAGGCACTTACTTTCTTGGGAAGACGCTAGGCACTTACTTTCTTAAGAAGAAGCTAGGCACTTACTTTCTTACGAAGTCGCTAGGCACTTACTTTCTTGGGAAAACGCCAGACACTTACTCTCTTGGAAAGACGTTAGGCAGTTACTTTCTTGGAAAGACGCTAGGCACTTACTTTCTTGGGAAGACGCTAGGCACTTGCTTCCGTGGGAAGACGCTAGGCACTTACTTTCTTAGGAGGAAGCTAGGCTTTTACTTGCTTGGGAGAGATTTAGGCACTTTCTTTCTTGGCAAGAAAACAGGAACTTACGTATCATAGTGAGACGACGTTGACACTTATTTTCTAAGAAAGAATCTTGGCACTTACTTTCTTTAAAAGACGCTAGGCACTTACTATCATTGGAAGACGCCACGCACTAACTTTCTTTAGAAGACGCTAGGATATTACTTTCTTGGGAAGACGCTAGGCACTTACTTCCTTGGGAAGACGCTAGGCATTTTCTTAGGACGACGCTAGGCACTTGTTTTCTTGGGATGACGCTAGGTACTTACTTTATTGGGAAGACACTAGGCACTTACTTTCTTGGGAAGACGCTAAGCACATACTTTCTGGGAAGACGTTAGGCACATACTTTCTTAGGAAGATGCAAGGCACTTACTTATTTGGTAAGACGCTAGGCACTTACTTTCTTGGAAAAACGCTAGGCACTTACTTTCTTGGATAGACGCTAGGAACTTACTTTCTTAAGAAGAAGCTAGATACTTTCTTTCTTGAGAAGACGCTAGACACTTACTTCCTTGCGAAAACGCCAGGCACTTACGCTCTTGGAAAGACGTTAGGAACTAACTTTCTTGGAAAGACGCTAGGCACTTACTTTCTTGGGAAGACGCTAGGCACTTAGTTCTTGGGACGACGCTAGGCACTGGCTTTTTTGGGAAGACGCTAGGCACTTGCTTTCCTGGGAAGGCGCTAGGTACTTACGTTCTTGGGAAGACGCTAGGCACTTACTTCCTTGGGAAGACGCGAGGCACTTGCTTTCTTGGGAAGACGCTTGGTACTTACTTTCTTGGGAAGACGCTAGGCACTTACTTTCTTGGAGACGCTAGGCACTTGCTTTATTAGTTAGACGCTAGGCACTTACTTTCATGGGAAGACGCTAAGCACTTACTTTCTTGGGAAGACGCTAGACACATACTTTCTTGGAAAGATGCAAGGCACTTACTTATTTAGTAAGACGCTAGGCAGTTACTTTTTTGGAAAGACGCTAGGCACATACTTTCTTGGGAAGACGCTAGGCACTTACTTTCTTAAGAAGAAGCTAGAAACTTACTTTCTTGGGAATTCGCTAGGCACTTACTTTCTTAGGAAAACGCCAGACACTTACTCTCTTGGAAAGACGTTAGACACTTACTTTCTTCGAAAAACGCTAGGCACTTACTATCTAGGGAAGACGCTAGGCACTTGCTTCCGTGGGAAGACGCTAGGCACTTACTTTCTTAGGAGGAAGCTAGGCTTTTACTTGCTTGGGAGAGATTTAGGCACTTTCTTTCTTGGCAAGAAAACAGGAACATACGTATCTTCGTGAGACGACGTTGACACTTACTTTCTTAGTAAGAAGCTTGGCACTTACTTTCTTGGGAAGACGCTAGACACATACTTCCTTGGGAAGGCGCTAGGCACTTACTTTCTTGGGAAGACGCTAGGTACTTACTTTCTTGGGAAGACGCTAGGCACTTACTTTCTTGGGAAGACAGTAGGCACTTACTTTCTTGGAGACTAGGCACTTGCTTTCTTAGTTAGATGCTAGGCACTTACTTTCTTGGGAAGAAGCTAAGCACTTACTTTCTTAGGAAGACGCTAGACGCATACTCTCTTTGGAAGATGAAAGGCAGTTACTTATTTGGTAAGACGCCAGGCACTTACTTTCTTGTAAAGACGCTAGGCACTTACTTTCTTGGGAAGACGCGAGGCACTTACTTTTTTAAGAAGAAGCTAGGCACTTACTTTCTTGGGAAGACGCTAGGCACTTACTTTCTTGGGAAGGCGCTAAGCACATACTTTCTTGGGAAGACGCTAGGCACTTGCTTTCTTGGGAAGACGCTTGGTACTTACTTTCTTGGAGAGACGCCAGGCACTTACATTCTTGGAGACGCTAGGCACTTGCTTATTTGGGAATACGCTAGGCACTTACTTTCTTGGAAAGACGCTAGGCACTTAGTTTGTTGGGACGACGCTAGGCACTGGCTTTCTTGGGAAGACGCTAGGCACTTGCTTTCCTGGGAAGGCGCTAGGTACTTACGTTCTTGGGAAGACGCTAGGCACTTACTTCCTTGGAGACGCTAGGCACTTGCTTTATTAGTTAGACGCTAGGCACTTACTTTCATGGGAAGATGCTAAGCACTTACTTTCTTGGGAAGACGCTAGACACATACTTTCTTGGAAAGATGCAAGGCACTTACTTATTTAGTAAGACGCTAGGCAGTTACTTTTTTGGAAAGACGCTAGGCACATACTTTCTTGGGAAGACGCTAGGCACTTACTTTCTTGGGAAGACGCTAGGCACTTACTTTCTTAGGACGACGCTAGGCACTTGCTTTCTTGGGAAGACGCTAGGTACTTACTTTCTTGGGAAGACGCTAGGCACCTACTTTTTTGGGAAGACAGTAGGCACTTACTTTCTCGGAGACTAGGCACTTGCTTTCTTAGATGCTAGGCACTTACTTTCTTGGGAAGACGCTAAGCACTTACTTTCTTAGGAAGACGCTAGACACATACTTTCTTGGGAATATGCAAGGCAGTTACTTATTTGTTAAGACGCCAGGCACTTACTTTCTTGTAAAGACGCTAGGCACTTACTTTCTTGGGAAGACGCTAGGCACTTACTTTCTTAAGAAGAAGCTAGGCACTTACTTTCTTACGAAGTCGCTAGGCACTTACTTTCTTGGCAATACGCCAGACACTTACTCTCTTGGAAAGACGTTAGGCACTTACTTTCTTGGAAAGACGCTAGGCACTTACTTTCTAGGGAAGACGCTAGGCACTTGCTTCCGTGGGAAGACGCTAGGCACTTACTTTCTTAGGAGGAAGCTAGGCTTTTACTTGCTTGGGAGAGATTTAGGCACTTTCTTTCTTGGCAAGAAAACAGGAACTTACGTATCATCGTGAGACGACGTTGACACTTACTTTCTTAGTAAGAATCTTGGCACTTACTTTCTTTGGAAGACGCTAGGCACTTACTCTCATTGGAAGACGCCAGGCACTAACTTTCTTTAGAGGACGCTAGGATATTAGTTTCTTGGGAAGACGCTAGGCACTTACTTCCTTGGGAAGACGCTAGGCACTTGCTTTCTTGGGAAGACGCTTGGTACTTACTTTCTTGGGAAGACGCTAGGCACTAACTTTCTTGGAGACGCTAGGCACTTGCTTTATTAGTTAGACGCTAGGCACTTACTTTCATGAGAAGACGCTAAGCACTTACTTTCTTGGGAAGACGCTAGACACATACTTTCTTGGAAAGATGCAAGGCACTTACTTATTTAGTAAGACGCTAAGCAGTTACTTTTTTGGAAAGACGCTAGGCACATACTTCCTTGGGAAGACGCTAGGCACTTACTTTCTTAAGAAGAAGCTAGGCACTTACTTTCTTGGGAAGTCGCTAGGCACTTGCTTCCGTGGGAAGACGCTAGGCACTTACTTTCTTAGGAGGAAGCTAGGCTTTTACTTGCTTGGGAGAGATTTAGGCACTTTCTTTCTTGGCAAGAAAACAGGAACTTACGTATCATCGTGAGACGACGTTGACACTTACTTTCTTAGTAAGAACCTTGAACTTACTTTCTTTGGAAGACGCTAGGCACTTACTATCATTGGAAGACGCCAGGCACTAACTTTCTTTAGAAGACGCTAGGATATTAGTTTCATGGGAAGACGCTAGGCACTTACTTCCTTGGGAAGACGCTAGGCATTTTCTTAGGACGACGCTAGGCACTTGTTTTCTTGGGATGACGCTAGGTACTTACTTTCTTGGAAAGACGCTAGGCACCTACTTTCTTGGATAGACGCGAGGCACTTACTTTCTTAAGAAGAAGCTAGGTACTTTCTTTCTTGAGAAGACGCTAGACACTTACTTCCTTGGGAAAACGCCAGGCACTTACGCTCTTGGAAAGACGTTAGGAACTAACTTTCTTGGAAGGACGCTAGGCACTTACTTTCTTGGGAAGACGCTAGGCACTTAGTTTGTTGGGACGACGCTAGGCACTGGCTTTCTTGGGAAGACGCTAGGCACTTGCTTTCCTGGGAAGGCGCTAGGTACTTACGTTCTTGGGAAGACGCTAGGCACTTACTTCCTTGGGAAGACGCTAGGCACTTGCTTTCTTGGGAAGACGCTTGGTACTTACTTTCTTGGGAAGACGCTAGGCACTTACTTTCTTGGAGACGCTAGGCACTTTCTTTATTAGTTAGACGCTAGGCACTTACTTTCATGGGAAGACGCTAAGCACTTACTTTCTTGGGAAGACGCTAGACACATACTTCCTTGGGAAGGCGCTAGGCACTTACTTTCATGGGAAGACGCTAGGCACTTACCTTCTTAGGACGACGCTAGGCACTTGCTTTCTTGGGAAGACGCTAGGTACTTACTTTCTTGGGAAGACAGTAGGCACTTACTTTCTTGGAGACTAGGCACTTGCTTTCTTAGTTTGATTCTAGGCACTTACTATCTTGGGAAGAAGGTAAGCACTTACTTTCTTAGGAAGACGCTAGACACATACTTTCTTGGGAAGATGCAAGGCAGTTACTTATTTGGTAAGACGCCAGGCACTTACTTTCTTGTAAAGACGCTAGGCACTTACTTTCTTGGGAAGACGCTAGGCACTTACTTTTTTAAGAAGAAGCTAGGCACTTACTTTCTTGGGAAGACGCTAGGCACTTACTTTCTTGGGAAGACGCTAAGCACATACTTTCTTGGGAAGACGTTAGGCACATACTTTCTTAGGAAGATGCAAGGCACTTACTTATTTGGGAATACGCTAGGCACTTACTTTCTTGGAAAGACGCTAGGCACTTAGTTTGTTGGGACGACGCTAGGCACTGGCTTTTTTGGGAAGACGCTAGGCACTTGCTTTCCTGGGAAGGCGCTAGGTACTTACGTTCTTGGGAAGACGCTAGGCACTTACTTCCTTGGGAAGACGCTAGGCACTTGCTTTCTTGGGAGGACGCTTGGTACTTACTTTCTTGGGAAGACGCTAGGCACTTATTTTCTTGGAGACGCTAGGCACTTGCTTTATTAGTTAGACGCTAGGCACTTACTTTCATGGGAAGACGCTAAGCACTTACTTTCTTGGGAAGATGCAAGGCACTTACTTATTTAGTAAGACGCTAGGCAGTTACTTTTTTGGAAAGACGCTAGGCACATACTTTCTTGGGAAGACGCTAGGCACTTACTTTCTTAAGAAGAAGCTAGGCACTTACTTTCTTGGGAAGTCGCTAGGCACTTACTTTCTTGGGAAAACGCCAGACACTCTCTTGTAAAGACGTTAGGCACTTACTTTCTTGGAAAGACGCTAGGCACTTACGTTCTTGGGAAGACGCTAGGCAATTGCTTCCGTGGGAAGGCGCTAGGCACTTAGTTTCTTAGGAGGAAGCTAGGCTTTTACTTGCTTGGGAGAGATTTAGGCACTTTCTTTCTTGGCAAGAAAACAGGAACTTACGTATCTTCGAGAGACGACGTTGACACTTACTTTCTTAGTAAGAAGCTTGGCACTTACTTTCTTGGGAAGACGCTAGACACATACTTCCTTGGGAAGGCGCTAGGCACTTACTTTCTTGGGAAGACGCTAGGCACTTACTTTCTTAGGACGACGCTAGGCACTTGCTTTCTTGGGAAGACAGTAGGCACTTACTTTCTTGTAGACTAGGCACTTGCTTTCTTAGTTAGATGCTAGGCACTTACTTTCTTGGGAAGACGCTAAGCACTTACTATCTTAGAAAGACGCTAGACACATACTTTCTTGGGAAGATGCAAGGCAGTTACTTATTTGGTAACACGCCAGGCACTTACTTTCTTGTAAAGACGCTAGGCACTTACTTTCTTAAGAAGAAGCTAGATACTTACTTTCTTGGGAAGACGCTAGGCACTTTCTCTCTTGGGAAGACGTTAGGCACTTTCTTTCTTAGGAGGAAACTAGGCTTTTACTTGCGTGGGCGAGATTAAGGCACTTTCTTTCTTGGCAAGAAAACAGGAACTTACGTTTCATCGTGAGACGACGTTGACACTTACTTTCTTAGTAAGAAGCTTGGCACTTACTTTCTTTGGAAGACGCTAGGCACTTACTATCTTTGGAAGACGCCAGGCAAAAACTTTCTTTAGAAGACGCTAGGATATTACTTTCTTGGGAAGACGCTAGGCACTTACTTCCTTGGGAAGACGATAGGCATTACTTTCTTGGGAAGACGCTAAGCACATACTTTCTTGGGAAGACGCTAAGCACATACTTTCTTGGGAAGACGTTAGGCACATTCTTTCTTAGGAAGATGCAAGGCACTTACTTATTTGGTAAGATGCTAGGCACTTACTTTCTTGGAAACGCTAGGCACTTACTTTCTTGGGAAGACGCTAGGCACTTACTTTCTTAAGAAGAAGCTAGGTACTTACTTTCTTGGGAAGACGCTAGGCACTTACTTCCTTGGGAAGACGCTAGGCACTTGCTTTCTTGGAAAGACGCTTTGCACTTACTTTCATGGGAAGACGCTAAGCACTTACTTTCTTGGGAAGACGCTAGACACATACTTTCTTGGGAAGATGCAAGGCATTTATTTGGTAAGACGCTAGGCAGTTATTTTTTGGAAAGACGCTAGGCACTTACTTTCTTGGGAAGACGCTAGGCACTTACTTTCTTAAGAAGAAGCTAAACACTTACTTTTTTTGGGAAGACGCTTGGCACTTACGTTCTTGGGAAAACGCCAGATACTTACTCTCTTGGAAAGACGTTAGGCACTTTCTTTCTTGGGAAGACGCTAGGCACTTACTTTCTTGGGAAGACGCTAGGCACTTGCTTCCGTGGGAAGACGCTAGGCGCTTACTTTCTTAGGAGGAAGCCAGGCTTTTACTTGCTTGGGAGAGATTTAGGCACTTTCTTTCTTGGCAAGAAAACAGGAACTTACGTATCTTCGTGAGACGACGTAGACACTTACTTTCTTAGTAAGAAGCTTGACACTTACTTTCTTTGGAAGACGCTAGGCACTTACTATCTTTGGAAGACGCCAGGCACTAACTTTCTTTAGAAGACGCTAGGATATTACTTTCTTGGGAAGACGCTAGGCACTTACTTCCTTGGGAAGACGCTAGGCATTTTCTTAGGACGACGCTAGGCACTTGCTTTTTGGGAAGACGCTAGGTACTTACTTTCTTGGGAAGACGCTAGGCACTTACTTTCTTGGGAAGACGCTAAGCACATACTTTCTTGGGAAGACGTTATGCACATACTTTCTTAGGAAGATGCAAGGCACTTACTTATTTGGTAAGAAGCTAGGCACTTACTTTCTTTGAAAGACGCTAGGCACTTACTTCCTTGGGAAGACGCTAGGCACTTACTTTCTTAAGAAGCTAGGTACTTATTTTCTTGGGAAGATCTTAGACACTTACTTTCTTGGGAAGACGCTAGGCACCTACTTTCTTGGGAAGACAGTAGGCACTTACTTTCTTGGAGACTAGGCACTTGCTTTCTTAGTTAGATGCTAGGCACTTACTTTCTTGGGAAGACGCTAAGCACTTTCTTTCTTAGGAAGACGCTAGACACATACTTTCTTGGGAAGATGCAAGTCAGTTACTTGTTTGGTAAGACGCCAGGCACTTACTTTCTTGGAAAGACGCTAGGCACTTACTTTCTTGGGAAGACGCTAGGCACTTACTTTCTTAAGAAGACGCTAGGCACTCACTTTCTTAGGAGGAATCTAGGCTTTTACTTGCGTGGGAGAGATTTAGGCACTTTCTTTCTTGGCAAGAAAACATGAACCCACGTTTCATCGTGAGACGACGTTGACACTTACTTTCTTAGTAAGAAGCTTGGCACTTAATTTTTTTTGGAAGACGCAAGGCATTTACTTTCTTTAAAAGACGCTAGGCACTTACTTTCTTTAGAAGACGCCAGGCAATTTCTTTCTTTGGAAGACGCTATGCACTGACTTTCTTGGGAAGACGCTAGGCAATTACCTTGTTTGGAAGACGCTGGGCACTTTCTTGGGAAGACGCTGGGCAATTACTTTTTTAGAAGACGCTAGGCACTTACTTTCTTAGGAATACGCTAGGCACTTACTTTCTTGTTCAGACGTTAGGCACTTATATTCTTAGAAAGACGCTGGGCACTTTCTTGGGAAGACGCTGTGCATTTACTTTCTTTGGAAGACGCTAGGCACTTACTTTCTTTGGAAAACGCTAGGCACTTACTTTCTTGAAAAGACGCTAGGCACTTACTTTCTTGGGAAGAGGCTAGGCACTTGTTTTCTTGGGAAGACGCTACGCACTTGCTTTCTTGGGAAGACGCTAGGCACTTACTTTCTTACGAGGAAGCTAGGCTTTTACTTGCTTGGGAGAGAATTAGGTACTTATTTTCTTAGCAACAAAACAGGAACTTACTGTTCTTCGTGAGTGGACGTTGACCCTTACATTCTTAGTAAGATGCTTGGCACTTACTTTCTTTGAAAGATGCTACGCACTTACATTCTTTGGAAGACGCTAGGCACTTACTTTTATTGGGAAACGCTAGGAACTTACTTTCCTTGGAAGACGCATGCAATTCCTACCTTTGGAAGACGCTAGGCAGTTACTTTCTTTGGATGACGCTAGGATATTACTTTCATTGGAAGACGCCGGGCACTTTATTGGGAAGACGCTGGGCACTTACTTTCTTTGGAATACGCTAGGCACTTACTTTCTTGTTAAGACGCTAGGCACTTACTTTCTTGTTAAGACGCTAGGCACTTACATTCTTTAGAAGACGCTAGGCGCTTACTTTCTTTGGAAGACGCTAGGAACTTACTTTCTTTGGAAGACGCTAGGCACTTACTTTCTTTGGAAGATGCTAGGAACTTACATTCTTTGGAAGACGCTAGGCACTTACTTTCATTGGAAGGCGCCAGGCACTTTCTTTGGAAGACGCATGCAATTCCTTTCTTTGAAAGACGCTAGGCACTTACTTTCTTTGGAAGACGCTAAGATATTACTTTCTTTGGAAGACGCCGGGCACTTTCTTGGGAAGACGCTGGGCACTTACTTTCTTGTGAAGACGCTAGGCACTTACTTTCTTAAGAAGAAGCTAGGTACCTACTTTCTTGGGAAAACGCCAGGCACTTACTCTCTTGGAAAGACGTTAGGCACTTACTCTCTTGGAAAGACGTTAGGCACTTACTTTCTTGGAAACACGCTAGGCACTTACTTTCTTGGGAAGATGCTAGGCACTTGCTTCCGTGGCAAGACCCTAGGCACTTACTTTCTTAGGAGGAAGCTAGGCCTTAACTTGCTTGGGAGAGATTTAGGCACTTTCTTTCTTGGCAAGAAAACAGGAACTTACGTTTCTTCGTGAGACGACGTTGACACTTACTTTCCTTGTAAGAAGCTTGGCACTTACTTTCTTAAAAAGACGCTAATCACTTACTTTGTTTGGAAGACGCTAGGAACTTACATGCTTTAGTAGACACTAGGTTCTTCCTTTCTTTGGAAGACGCTAGGCACTATTCTTCGAAGACGCTAAGCACTTACTTTTTTGGGAAGACGCTAGGACCTTAGTTTCTTGGGACGACGCTAGGAGCCTGCTTTCTTGCGAAGTCGCTCGGCATTTACTTTCTTGGGGAAACGCTAGGCACTTACTTTCTTGGGAAGACGCTAGGCATTTGCTTTCCTAGAAAGACGCTAGATACTTACTTTCTTGGGAAGACGCTAGGCACTGGCTTTCTTGGGAAGACGCTAGGCACTTGCTTTCCTGGGAAGGCGATTGGTATTTACTTTCTTGGGAAGACGCTAGGCACATACTTTCTTGGAAAGACGCTAGGCACTTACTTTCTTGGGAAGACGCTAGACACATACTTCTTTGGGAGGGCGCTAGGCACTTACTTCCTTGGGAAGACGCTAGGCACTTACTTTCCTGGGAAAACGCCAGACACTTACTCTCTTGGAAAGACGTTAGGCACTTACTTTCTTGGAAAGACGCTAGGCACTTACTTTCTTGGGAAGACGATAGGCACTAACTTTCATGGGAAGACGCTAGGCACTTTCTTCCGTGGGAAGACGCTAGGAACTTACTTTCTTAGGAGGAAGCTAGGCTTTTACTTGCTTGGGAGAGATTTAGGCACTTTCTTTCTTGGCAAGAAAACAGGAACTTACGTATCTTCGTGAGACGACGTTGACACTTACTTTCTTAGTAAGAAGCTTGGCACTGACTTTCTTTGGATGACGCTAGGCACTTACTATCTTTGGAAGACGCCAGGCACTAACTTTCTTTAGAAGACGCTAGGATATTACTTTCTTGGGAAGACGCTAGGCACTTACTGTCTTGGGAAGATGCAAGGCACTTACTTATTTGGTAAGACCCTAGGCACTTACTTTCTCGGAAAGACGCTAGGCACTTACTTTCTTGGGAAGACGCTAGGCACTTGCTTTCTTAAGAAGAAGCTAGGTACTTACTTTCTTGAGATGACGCTAGGCACTTACTTTCTTGGGAAATCGCCAGGCACTTACTCACTTGGAAAGACGTGAGGCACTTACTTTCTTGGAAAGACGCTAGGCACTAACTTTCTTGGGAAGTCGCTAGGCACTTAGATTCTTGGGACGACGCTAGGCACTAGCTTTCTTGGGGAGACGCTAGGCACTTGCTTTCCTGGGATGGCGCTAGGTTGTTACTTTCTTGGGAAGACGCTAGGCACTTACTTTCTTGGGAAGACCCTAGGCACTTACTTTCTTGGGAAGACGCTAGACACATACTTCCTTGGGAAGGCGCTAGGCACTTACTTTCTTGGGAAGACGCTAGGTACTTACTTCTTGGGAAGACGCTAGGCACCTACTTTCTTGGGAAGACAGTAGGCACTTACTTTCTTGGAGACTCTAGGCACTTGCTTTCTTAGACGCTAGGCACTTACTTTCTTGGGAAGACGCTAGGCACTTACTTTCTTAGGAAGACGCTAGACACATACTTTCTTGGGAAGATGCACGGCTCTTACTTATTTGGTAAGACGCCAGGCACTTACTTTCTTGGAAAGACGCTGGGCACTTACTTTCTTGGGAAGACGCTAGGCACTTACTGTCTTAAGAAGACGCTAGGTACTTACTTTCTTGGGAAGACGCTAGGCACTTACTTTCTTGGGAAGACGCTAGGCACTTATTTTCTTAGGAGGAAGCTAGGCTTTTACTTGCGCGGGAGAGATTTAGGCACTTTCATTCTTGGCAAGAAAACAGGAACATACGTTTCTTCGTGAGACGACGTTGATACTTACTTTCTTAGTAAGAAGCTTGGCTCTTACTTTCTTTGGAAGACGCTAGGCACTTACTTTCTTTAAAAGACGCTAGGCACTTACTTTCTTTAGAAGACGCTAGGCAATTTCTTTCTTTGGAAGACACTATGGACTGACTTTCTTTGGAAACGCTAGGCAATTACCTTCTTTGGAAGACGCTGGGCACTTTCGTTGGAAGACGCTGGGCAATTACTTTTTTAGAAGACGCTAGGCACTTATTTTTTTGGAATACGCTTGGCACTTACTTTCTTGTTCAGACGATAGGCACTTATATTCTTAGAAAGACGCTGGGCACTTTCTTGGGAAGACGCTGTGCATTTACTTTCTTTGGAAGACGCTAGGCACTTACTTTCTTTGGAAAACGCTAGGCACTTACTTTCTTGTTCAGACGATAGGCACTTATATTCCTAGAAATACGCTGGGCACTTTCTTGGGAAGACGCTGTGCATTTACTTTCTTTGGAAGACGCTAGGCACTTACTTTCTTTGGAAGACGCTAGGCACTTACTTTCTTGGGAAGACGCTAGGATCTTACTTTCTTGGGAAGAGGCTAGACATTTGTTTTCTTGGGAAGACGCTACGCACTTGCTTTCTTGGGAAGACGCTAGGCACTAACTTTCATGGGAAGACGCTAGGCACTTACTTTCTTGGAGACGCTAGGCACTTGCTTATTAGTTAGACGGTAGGCACTTACTTTCATGGGAAGACGCTAAGCACTTACTTTCTTGGGAAGACGCTAGACACATACTTTCTTGGGAAGATGCAAGGCACTTATTTGGTAAGACGCTAGGCAGTTACTTTTTTGGAAAGACGCTAGGCACTTACTTTCTTGGGAAGACGCTAGGCACTTACTTTCTTAAGAAGAAGCTAGGCACTTACTTTCTTGGGAAGACGCTAGGCACTTACCTTCTTGGGAAAACGCCAGAAACTTACTCTCTTGGAAAGACGATAGGCACTTACTTTGTTGGAAAGACGCTAGGCACTTACTTTCTTGGGAAGACGCTAGGCACTTGCTTCCGTGGGAAGACGCCAGGCACTTACTTTCTTAGGAGGAAGCTAGGCGTTTACTTGCTTGGGAGAGATTTATGCACTTTCTATCTTTGCAACAAAACAGGAACTTACGTATCTTCGTGAGACGACGTTGACACTTACTTTCTTAGTAAGAAGCTAGGCACCTACTTTCTTTGGAAGACGCTAGGCACTTACTATCTTTGGCAGACGCCAGGCACAAACTTTCTTTAGAAGACACTAGGATATTCCTTTCTTGGGAAGACGCTAGGCACTTACTTCCTTGGGAAGACGCTAGGCATTTTCCTAGGTCGACGCTAGGCACTTGCTTTCTTAAGAAGACGCTAGGTACTTACTCTCTTGAGAAGACGCTAGGCACTTACTTTCTTGGGAAAACGCCAGTTACTTACTCTCTTGGAAAGACGTTAGGCACTGGCTTTCTTGGGAAGACGCTAGGCACTTGCTTTCCTGGGAGGCGCTAGGTACTTACTTTTTGGGAAGACGTTAGGCACTTACTTTCTTGGGAAGACGCTAGGCACTTACTTTCTTGGGAAGACGGTAGACACATACTTCCTTGGGAAGGCGCTAGGCACTTACTTTCTTGGTAAGACGCTAGGCACTTACTTTCGTAGGACGACGCTAGGCACTTGCTTTCTTGGGAAGACGCTAGGTACTTACTTTCTTGGGACGACACTAGGCACGTACTTTCTTGAGAAGACAGTAGGCACTTACTTTCTTGGAGACTCTAGGCACTTGCTTTCTTAGTAAGACGCTAGGCACTTACTTTCTTGGGAAGGCGCTAAGCACTTACTTTTTTAGGAAGACCGCTAGACACATACTTTCTTGGGAAAATGAAGGCTCTTACTTATTTGGTAAGACGCCAGTCACTTACTTTCTTGGAAAGACGCTAGGCACTTACTTTCTTGGGAAGACGCTAGGAACTTACTTTCTTGGGAAGACGCTAGGTACTTACTTTCTTAGAAGGAAGCTAGGCTTTTACTTGCGCGGGAGAGATTTAGGCTCTTTCTTTCTTGGCAAGAAAACACGAACTTACGTTTCTTCGTGAGACGACGTGATACTTACTTTCTTAGTAAGAAGCTTGGCACTTACTTTCTTTGGAAGACGCTATGCACTTACTTTCTTTAAAAGACGCTAGGCACTTACTATCTTAGAAGACGCCAGGCAATTTCTTTCTTTGGAAGTCAGTCTTTGGAAGACGCTAGGCAATTACCTTCTTTGGAAGACGCTGGGCACCTTTCGTGGGAAGACGCTGGGCAATTACTTTTTTGGAAGACGCTAGGCACTTACTTTCTTTGGAATACGCGAGGCAGTTTCTTTCTTGTTTAGACGTTAGGCACTTATATTCTTAGAAAGACGCTGGGCACTTTCTTGGGAAGACGCTGTGCATTTACTTTCTTTGGAAGACGCTAGGCACTTCCTTTCTTTGGAAAACGCTAAGGCACCTACTTTCTTGGGAAGACGCTAGGCACTTACTTTCTGTGGAACAGGCTAGGCACTTGCTCTCTTGGAAGACGCTTGGTACTTACTTTCTTGGAAGACGCTAGGCACTTACTTTCTTGGGAAGACGCTAGGCACTTACTTTCTTGGGAAGACGCTAGGCACTAGCTTCCGTGGGAAGACGCTAGGCACTTACTTTCTTAGGAGGAAGCTAGGTTTTTACTTGCGTGGGAGAGATTTAGGCACTTTCTTTCTTGGCAAGAAAACAGGAACTTACGTTTCTTCGTGAGACGACGTTGACACTTACTTTCTCAGTAAGAAGCTTGGCACATACTTTCTTTGGAAGACGCTTGGCATTTACTTTCTTTAAAAGACGCTAGGCACTTACTTTCTTTAGAAGACGCCAGGCAATTTCTTTCTTTGGAAGACGCTATGCACTGACTTTCTTTGGAAGACGCTAGGCAATTACCTTCTTTGGAAGACGCTGGGCACTTTCTTGGGAAGACGGTGGGCAATTACTTTCTTTAGAAGACGCTAGGCACTTACTTTCTTTGGAATACGCTAGGCACTTACTTTCTTGTTCAGACGTTAGGCACTTATATTCTTAGAAAGACGCTTGTCACTTTCTGGGAAGACGCTATGCATTTACTTTCTTTGGAAGACGCTAGGCACTTACTTTCTTTGGAAAACGCTAGGCACCATACTTTCTTGGGAAGACGCTAGGCACTTATTTTCTTGGGAAGACGCTAGGCACTTGCTTTCCTGGGAAGGCGCTAAGTACTTACTTTCTTGGGAAGGCGCTAGGCACTTACTTTCTTGGGAAGACGCTAGGCACTTACTTTCTTGAGAAGACGCTAGACACATACTTTCTTGGGAAGGCGCTAGGCACTTACTTTCTGAATTACTTTCTTGGGAAGACGCTAGGCACTTACTTTTTTGGTAAGACGCTAGGCACTTACTTTCTTTGGAATACGCTTGGCACTTACATTCTCATTAAGACGTTAGACACTTACATTCTAATTTTTTTCTTTAGAAGACGCTAGGCACTTACTTTCTTTGAAATACGCTAGGCACTTACTTTCTTGTTAAGACGCTAGACTCTTACTTTCTTTGGAAGACATTAGGCACTTACATTCTTTGGAAGACGCTAGGAACTAACTTTCTTTTTGGGAAGAACGCTAGGCACTTACTTTCTTACTTTCATGGGAAGACGCCAGGCACTTACTTTCTTTGAAAGACGCTAGGCACGTACTATGATGGGAAGACGCAAGGCACTTACTTTCTTGGTGGAAGACGCCAGGCACTTACTTTCTTGGGAAAACCCTAGGCACTTACTTTCTTGGAAGACGCTAGGCATTACTTCCTTGGGAAGACACTTGGCACTTTCTTTGGAAGACGCTAGGCACCTCTCTCTTTGGAAGACGCTAGGCACTTACTTTCTTTGGAAGACACTAGGCTCTTACTTTCTTGGGAAGACGCTAGGCACTTGCTTTTCGTGGAAGACGCTAGGCACTTACTTTCTTGAAAATACGCTAGGCAATTACTTTCTTGGGATACGCTAGGCACTTACTTACTTGGGGAAGACGCTTGGCCTTACTTTCTGGAGACGCTAGGCACTTACTTTCTTTGGAAGACGCTAGGCACTTGCTTTCTTGGGAAGACGCTACGCACATGCTTTCTTGGGAAGATGCAAGGCACTTACTTATTTGGTAAGACGCTAGGCACTTACATTCTTGGGAAGACGCTAGGCACTGACTTTCTTTGGAAGTCGCTCGGCCACTTACTTTCGTGGGGAAGACTCTAGGAACTTACTTTCTTAAGAAGACGCTACGTACTTACTTTCTTGGGAAGATCTTAGGCACTTACTTTCTTGGGAGGACGCGAGGCACTTACTCTCTTTGGAAGACGCTAGGCACTTACTATCTTGGGAAGACGCAAGGCAATTACTTTCTTGGGAAGACGCCAGGCACATACTGTCTTGGGAAGACGCTCGGCACTTACTTTCTTGGAAGACGCTTGGCATTTACTTTCTTGGAAGACGCTAGGCGCTACTTTCTTGGGAAGACGCTAGGCACTTACATTGTTGGTAAGACGCTAGGCACTTACTTTCTTGGCAAGACGTTTGGCACTTGCTTCCTTGGGAAGACTCGGCACTTACTTACTTTGGAAGATGCTAGGCACTGACTTTCTTTGGAAGACACTAGGCAATTACTTTCTTTGGAAGACGTTGGGCACTTTCTGGGAAGACGCTGAGCACTTACTTTCTATAGAAGACGCTAGGCACTTACTTAGGAGGAAGCTAACTTTTACTTGCTTGGGAGAGTTTATCCACTTTCTTTTTTGGTAAGAATTCAGGAACTAACGTTTCTTCGTGAGAGGACGTGTGACACTTATTTTCTTAGTAAGAAGCTTGGCACTTACTTTCTTTGGAAGACGCTAGCACTTGCTTCTTGGGAAGACGCTAGGCACTTACTTTGTTGGGAAGACGCTAGGCTCGTGCTTTTCGTGGAAGACGCTAGGCACTTACTTTCTTGGGAAGACGCTAGGCAATTGCTTTCTTGGAAAGACGCTACGCACTTGCTATCTTGGGAAGACGCTGCGCACTTGCTTATTTGGGAAGACGCTAAGCACTTACTTTTTTAGGCGGAAAACTAGGCTTTTACTAACTTGTGCTATATTTAGGCACTTACTTTTTGGCAAGAAACAGGAACTAACTTTTCTTAGTGAGAGGACGTTCACCGTTCTTAAAAAGATGCTTGGCATTTTTTTGGAAGACGCTAGGAACTTGCTTGCTTTGGAAGATGCTAGGCACGTACTTCTTTGGAAGACGCTAGGCATTTACTTTCTTTGGCAGAAGCAAGGCACTTAATTTCTTGACAGACATCAGGCACTTACTCTCTTGGGAGGCGCTAGGCACTTACTTTCTTTGGAAGACGCTAGGCACTTACTTTCTTTGGGAGACGCTAGGTACTTGCTTTCTTGGGAAGACGCCAGCCACTTATTTCTTAGGGAGACGCTAGGCACTTACGTTCTTTGGAAGACGCTAGGCACTTACTTCTTGGGAAGACGCTAGACACTCACTTTCTTGGGAAGACGCTAGGCACTTACTTTCATGGGAAGACGCTAGGTACTTACTTTCTTGTGAGGACGCTTGGCACGTTCTTTTTTGGGAGGACGCTAGGCACTTACTTTCTTGGAAGGACGCTAGGCACTTACATCGGAAGACGCTAGGCACTTACGTATTTCGGAAGACGCTAGGCAGTTTCTTTCTTTGGAAGACGCTAGGCAATTTCTTTCTTGGGAAGACGCTTGGCACTTACATTCTTAGGAAGACGCTAGACACTTACTTCTTTGGAAGGACGCTAGGCACATACTCTCTTGGAAAGACGCTAGGCACTTACGTGGGAAGACGCTAGGCACTGACTTTGTTTGGAAAACGCTAGCACTTACTCTTCTTTGAAAGACGCTAGGCACTTACATTCTTGGGCAGACGCGAGGCACTTGCTTTCTTTGGGAAGACGCTTGGCTCTTACTTTAGTGGGACGATGCTAGGCACTTACTTTGACGGGAGACACTAGGTATTACTTTCTTAAAAAGATGCTAGGCATTTACTTTTTTGGGAAGACGCTAGGCGCTTACTTTCTTTCGAAGACGCTAGGCACTTACTTTCTTTGGAAGACGCTAGGCACTTACGTTCATGGGATGACGCTTGTCACTTACTTTCTTGAAAAGACGCTAGGCACTTGGTAACTATGAAGACGCTGTGCATTTACATTCTTTGGAAAACGCTAGGCACTTACTTTCTTTGGCAGACGCTAGGCAGTTATTTTCTTTGGAAGACGCTAGTCTCTTACTTTCTTTGGAAGATGCTAGGCACTTTTTTGGGAAGACGCTAGGCACTAACTTTCTTGGGAAGACGCCAGGCACTTACTTTCTTGGGAGGACACTAGACACTTAATTTTTGGGAAGACGCTAGGCACTTACTTACTTGAGATGACGCTAGGCACTTACTTTCTAGGAAGGCGCTAGGCACGTACTTTCTTTGAAAACGCTAGGCGCTTACTTTCTTGGGAAGACGCTAGGCTCTTTCTTTTTGGAAAAGACGCTAGACACTTTTTGGGAAGATGCTAGGGACTTACTTTCTTTGGAAGACGACGCTAGGCACTTACTATCTTTGAAGACGCTAGGCACTTTGTTGGAAGACGTAGGCACTTACTTTCTTGGGAAGACGCTAGGCACTTGCTTTCTTGGGAAGACGCTAGGCATTGCAGTTCTTGGGAAGACGCCAGGCACTACTTCTTAAGAGGATGCTAGGCACTTACTTCTTGGGAAGACGCTAGGCACTTACTTTCTTTGGAAGACCCTAGGCACTTACTTTCCTTTGGAAGACGCTAGGCCTTACTTTCTTGGGAAGATGTTAGGCATTTCTGTTCTTGGAAGAAAGGTAGACTCTTACTTTCTTTGAGGGATCCTGTCACTACTTTCTTGAAAGCGATAATATATTATTTGGCATCAATACGCACTTTTATTTTGCGTAGTAAGCTAGGTACTTCTTTTTTGGCAGGATGCGAAGGTACTCTCTTTCTTGGGAATGATAGCTAGGCACTTACTTGGAAAATTAGGCATTCATCTCTTGAGAGGAAGTTAGGCACTTACTTCTTCTTCCCAAGAAGCTAAACATTTTCTTTCTTTGAAGGAGCAAGCACGAATTATCTTGAAGGGACCACGAGGCACTAGCTTTCGGGCGAGGAAGCTAGGCACTTACTTTTTTGACAAAAAGCCGTGA
>JAHLJT010003111.1:0-14630 GCA_031308135.1 Acheta domesticus | reverse complement strand
ATTGTATATATATTAGTTTATTATATTCTTTCTATGTTCATTTATGTGTTGTTTTTTATTTATCTTCATTATTGTTAGAAACCCCATTCCACTTCCGAGTTAGTGGTTTAGGGCAGTAATCAACTCGGTGGTTCTCCGGAATTAATTGTGTTTTGTTAATGAACATGATTAATAATTTAAGGTAAGAGACCCCATGAGCTACCAGGGGAGGTGGTTGTAGCAGTGCAATTCGTCCACAATGCATCTGCTTCCTCCAAGATTATTCCCTCTCTGGTCCAACGTTTGCAGAGATGAATTTGGTTTCGGCCGAGTACCGGCTTCATCTTCTGCAAGTGAAAATGATTTTAAAATATTGAAAAAAATGTTTTTCCAAATAAGCTCCCAATGAGAGCAGATCTTTTTGTTCAAAATCACTTAAAATATTTAGAAGGAAAAACTAAAATTGTAAATGCAGCTGCTGCACAAGAAAGTGAAACCGGCACTCATACAGGTAAGAAAGCAATTATGTATGATAAGTTTTGATGTCTGAATGATTAACTCTAAAATATGTACATTTGCGAGATTGTTTGCGTTTTAAAACATATTTATTAAATATAATGAGAATGTCCGTTCTTTGAACTGTTCTTGATAAATGTTACAGATAATAATATTTCTGTAATTGTGGAAAGCCAAAGTAGCAGTACCAATCTTCAAACATGTCCAGCTTGCGCGCGAGGAGACATTGGACAGCGCCAATGGACTGTGGGAAACCTATTCACCACTTCGATGAATGCTCCTTCGCCGAAGAAGGCGACGACGAAGGATACGGTCAGCGTCGCATATGTAAAGACTGCATGGCGAAAAGGAAAGCTACTGTGCATACTGACACCACACGGCACTACCCATCATCTTTAGAAACACCATCGTCTTCTGCGTGTAGGACGCAAGATTTTGAACTTCACTATCAACTTGATTGTGACATAGAAGCAACACGCGAGATTGAAAATTGGAAAGGAATAGTTTCATCAGTATCTTCCAATAATTTATATTTAGGTGGGAGTGCGAATACCTTTAAAGACACTTTAATGTGGAAGGCACACAAAAAATTCCTTGAGAAACGCAAATCATTTTTCCATGCATCCGGTATGCATCGCAGAAAAAAAATATTTTCTGAGTAATACATGGCATTTGATAGCATTGCACAAATTATTTTTGTGTCTGTTGTTGACAACGACGCATTAAAAGAAAAGGTAAGACATATTATCCGTACTTACGTTTCGCATGAATTTTATCTATGCACTTGCAATTCACAAAATTTTAGCTATAAATTTTTTAAAAACCATGTTTTCATTTATTTGGAAATATCACTATACTGACGAATGTAAATGTTTCAGAAATGATTTCAAATAACAGAGTAACTCTTTACCAAAAGTAAGAAAATGAAATAATATAGCAATAATCCTATACTAATTCAATATATTCGTTTTAGTTCGCATTAAAATTTAATTATTTGTTATTCGAACACGATGAATTAATAAAAAGACCAATACTTAAATTTAGCCAAGACACTGTGTCAAGTGCGTTATGGTGCAATGAAGACAAAAACTTCACATTACAATGTTTTAGAATTGTCTTTAATTCTTGAAGTTCGTAATTAATTTTTAAAACGTATGTGTTATCGTGCAATGTCAACGTTTGGAAAAATATTTTACTGTTGTTACTTCTTCAATGTTTTAATAAAATTTCTATCTTTTTTAGATTGAATCAAAGCTGGATGATGGATTTTGTAAATTTATTTTTGATATGCACAGTAATGGAATAGGTCTTCATACTTACAAAGAAAGAGCTCGATTACTTCTAAACTTCATCCTGCCAGAACTAGTAAACGAGAAGGAGAATTTATACAGATTGTGTTGCAACATAAATGTTGCCGCTTTTGCTCCAAAACTTACAAAAGCATTATCAAAAATCACTGAACATTCAGTATGTTCTAAAAGTTGCCACAATCAAATACTGGAAAAACATCTAGGGACTATAAAGGTAGTCGACGAGAATCTGGAGGACGAAACATCCGACAAATTGGACTGTTTTGTTTTAAGAGGATTGACCGAATGCTTTAACGAATATTGTGATGGAAGTAGAAAAAACGTTTTATGTCAAATTGGTAAGTTGATTTCGGTTACATTATGTAATCGTACTGTTAAGAGAATATTAAAAACGTATGCGAGGGTACAATGAAGGCAGGTGAAACATTTCAAGAGGAAAAAAATACCCCTAGTTTTCTCCTAGATTAGACAAACAAATGTTTCAGTAACTTTGCTTGTTTGTTTAAGTAGAACAGCTGTACAGAAACGAAGCCTATTTTTATTTTTGCAAACAGGACTTTATATATTATATTAGGACTTTTATTATTAGAATTGTGAAAATTTCGAGTGTTAACCCTTATCGAATTCTAAAAAAAATTGAAACCGTCGCCATGCGTAGTCGCTTCTTGGAAACTCCTGTGTTCTCTTACAATCGCACCTGCCTACAATCACTTTCAAATCTTATTTCGGTATCGTTTTTGTGTAAAGAAGAGTAGTAGAATCGGAGAAACACTATAAATGTTGGACTAGTTCTTCAAAATAGGATACTGCCTTTTGTATCTCAGTGGAAAAGTATCGTAAGTACGAACCATGCTCGCCATGTATAAGGCTTTGCATTTTCTCAAAAAAAAATCAATGATTGTTTTATATTAAGAAATACACGTGTGATTAGTTATATATACTATATATATATATATATATATATATATAAACAAAGTTGTCAATCGAAGGAATTGTTTGCATATTATTGTAACCTGCCCCGATGTCGTCAGACGACCATTAGAATTTCCGTGTCCTCGTTGCCTACAAATCCCTGCCGTGTGTTCAAAAGGGCGTCAAGTCTTCGGAATGCGCACTGGTTCCAATTACATACAGGCTGTGACGAAATTGGAATATTACAAAAATCACTTTCCATGTTAATTACGCTTTGGGCTATTAATATTTTGTGGAACAGGCTGGTATATTTTCATCCGAAGTGACTCACCCCTATAAATTTATCAAATTTTGGGGGTATTGTGGTGTGTTTCGTAACGAAAATGTTTCGTTACATAAAACGATTATAATATAATATGCCTCAAAGTCAAACTCAGTGACAAAACCAATAACTATGAATTATTTCACTTTCAACTATACATTTTTACAACTTCAGGAGTCAATTACAAAGTCTCAGCAAACGTTATTGCGCTCAAAACTTCAAACCAATACATTGGATTTTCCATTAACGATTTGTCTTCCTGTAAGAATATTTTCTGGTGAAAATTGTGACTTATTAAGTAAATTAAGTCTCATGGCAGATTGTGTGGACTAATTCTAATTTTATTTTAATGCAGGTGAAATCACAATGCTGGAGGTGATCAGCAAAAATGTAAACCAGTAAACCCATTTCACTGAAATGCATTCCTCGAACAGTGGATAACCCCTTGGGTGAGGGTTTCTTAAAATATTAGGAGCAGTGGCGTACAAAGGACCAACATACAAATGAAAAGAGCATTGCCCACTGCACTGCGATGTGTCTTCGAGGTGACAAGTGGTTTGAATTTAACGACATGGATAATAGGACCATTTTGCGCAGAAATAGCCATAAATAATACCAGAAATATTGATATATACGAAGTATTGAAGGTAGCAATAAAAAATTCTCAGCATATTCACAGTAACGATATGCCATTCATTTATGTAGCTTTAATGTTAAGCAATGTAATAGGTACAGTTTTAACTGTCTTGTAGTATTTAATAGATTTCTTAGTACGTAATTTTTGGCATAAACAAAATCACAAACATTTTTATCTAAATTCCTCCCGTTCCCCTTCTCAGATTTGCTATTGATTTACACCGATTCAACTTCATTTTCGCATATTTGCTCAATTTTCTATGAAATTTTAAGTGTCGGTGCATTTAATTTTGTGAAGCGTTCGTCCAAATGGGGCAAGCATACAGCATTAGAGGTATGAGTATTGTCTTGTAAAGGGTTACAGCACTGTTTAAGGAGAGATTGCTCTTGCAATTTAGTAGTAGTTTTAGCTGAATTAATTAATTTTGGTTTGTTTAATTTTCATTGCTATGTGAAATCTTAATTCAGATTGCTATGTGAAATTCAGGTTAATATTGTATCAAAGTTTATTCCTAAATATTTAACAGTTTGAATGTATATGGTTCAGGGGAATATGTTGTTATTAATTTGAAGTGGGGTGGGGGTGCCGAATGTTCTGAGAGAAAATATTTTGGTTATTGAGACGTATTGAGCTTAATTTTCCATTCGAAGGACCAATGTTCTGTTTTTCAAATGTAGTTGGGTTTTATTGAAAGTGTGGTTTAATGAATGGATGGACATGAAGATGGTAGGTTCGCATCACATTGTGCGATTTGTGTTTAAGGAGAGGGAGGTATATCAGATGTGTACAGGTTGAAAAGTGTGGGTGAAAGGGGGAATCCTTGGGCAAGTCCTGCTTTTATTTTGCGAGGTTAGAAACATGCATCTCGACTGTTATTGTAAACGTTCTGTCGGTTATAAAATTTTTAATCATTTGTAGTAGGAATTTGTCTTTCCTATGGCTTTTAGCTTGGGCATCAAACTCTTTCAAAAGCCTGCGATATCTATGAAGGTGGCTATTTTGTGTTGTTTGTTCTGAAGAGCAGTGGATGCGTTCAGATATTCGAAGTAGCTGCTGTGAAGTGGATGATTTGTTGATGAAGACAAATTGGTATCTCGGTCTGGTCTGGGTTATGTTTATATGGTTATTCAATCTTTTTAGTATTATTTTTCTAGAATTTTTGATTTAGATGGAGGAGACTGATAGGTCTGCAGCAGCTTTCTGAATGATTACGATTTTTATAGGGCTTGGGTACGGGGATTGTGTTGGAATTTTTCCATATTATTGGATAGTATCCTTTTCTGAGAATTGAATTACATATATTATTAAAGTAGTCTATTGTGGGGTTAGGCATGTTTTTAAAAATAATATTATTTATTTTATCGTGGCCAAGAGCATTTTAAAGAGAGGTATTTTTCATTAAGTTTTTAATTTCATTTGGAGAACTGTATTTTATTCTATGTGGAATATTATAATTGGGTACTGATGTTACCTGTGATTTATCCATGTGAGCAGGATATGTGAGAGTGCTGTTAGGGGTGAACACTTGCATCCAAGGCTTCTGCTTCCTCTGTTGGTGCATACTTTTACCTGATGTTATGTTTAAAGGTGGAATAGTTGTTTTTTCTTTCAGGACATTTTTCGTGAGCTGCCACATCCAATTGTTTGTTGTGCTCAATTAATGTATTAGTTTATTATAAGTTGAGTGGTTAAAATCTGTTTTTGCTCTTTTAATTATTGTTGTTAGTACGTTGAGTTCTTTTTGAATGGGAGATGATTTTGTTATACTCCAAAGTCTTCTGGTTATGTTTTTAGTTTTAATAAAGTTTAGAATGGAGTTGCTGTTATTGTTTTAGACAATTTTAGGTCTGCGGTATTGGAAGTTCTGCAGCTCTAGTAATCGTTTTTGGCATTGCGGGCGCCAAGAAGTATTGTGGGAGTGTTTTGTTGGAATAGTGATCCAAAATTGGTGCTATGAATTTTGGTTTGGGGAGATTTGTAGGCTACTATGAGGGTTATTATTCTATTGTCTAGCGGAAATTTAATGGCTACTGTTTCTAATCCAGGGTACGGGATAAATTCGTATCAATGTGTGGAACAGATGTTTCGATTAGAATAAAAACACCACTTCCATTTGAGTTTATTCTCTCTGATCTAAACAGGAAAATTACATCCAGGAAAATTGCATGTTTCGATTGGCTTTAAATGCGTTTTGGCTTGAAATGCATGCTAATTTGATATCTTTGGATTTTAGGAAGTACGATAAATCTGTTTTCTTATTGTTGATGCCGTTGGGATTCGAATTTAGTATATTTAGTTTGTTGTTAGTGTGTTGTAGTACTGTGATAGCAATGAAAGTGTGATGAAAATGAGGTTTGTATATCGCTGATGATTGATGAGATGACTGAGTTGATTATGTGTATGATATTATCTGTACAAGTAATCGACTTAATTGAGGGAGTGTGTGAATTAATTACTATTATTATATTATTATTATTATTATTATTATTATTATTATTACTATTATTAGAGTTTGTGTTGCGATTGAGTCTTTAGGCATTTATTGCTTTCTTATATCTTACGTTTCTGTGATATAAATCTGAAAACATACATAAATACTAGAAGGACCGGAATTTCATTGTACCTAGAAGGACCGTTGTGTGTCATTTTGACACATGATCTCCTGAGCATTTAAAAATCTAATTTATGTATTTTTCTCGCGTACTATGATGTAAAGTGGATAAATTAATAATTTACATATTTCTGGAACATTTTAATACATTATATTTCAAAACGTTTGATGTTACAAAATAATTTATAGTAAAAACTTTTACAGAACTTAAAATAATAGAGACAATACTGAACAATGAATGAAGCATTAATGGATATTTGTTAGTTTATGAAAATTTAATGTTCATATTTACGTGGAAAGAAAAAATTAAACACAGTGTAGGCATATTTTCTGAGCATTTTCCGTCAACGAACTTTCAAGTCATACAACACACAGTGGAAGTAAAACAGTTTCAACTGTGTTACAAGTGTAACTGTGCTTTTTATCGACTGTGAAGGGTAAGATTTAACATTCAGACAAATTTTCGACTATTATCTTGCGAATAAATAGGCGAATAAATTGCCTTCTAATTATTTTTTTCTTGCAACTTTCTTGAACAACATATGTGCATTTTCTGTGGGGTTATATAGGATCTCAAATAAGATGTGAATTGGTCATCTTCTTGTCCTTTGCGCACAGCATGCATACGAACAATCTGATACAATGCATATATTCCGCTTTTGATTTTATTAAAAAGAACTCTTCGGTTTCTTTTTCCCGAAGTTCTGTGTGTTGATTCTTCCATGTAAGGTGCTCAGGATTATAACACTTATTCTTTCTGCACTTCTAATCTGTGAGTTTGACTAAAGTTTTGTTTGTCCAAATTTATAAAGTTTTTCTATGATACTACCGCCTTGATTTTTTGAGTACATAATTTATATGATACTACCGCCTTGCTTGAGGTATCAGATCTTGCTGATTCCTTCTCATAACACCTACGAAGCTTATTTTATTCTTATTCAGCTTTTCTGCCAGAGACAGAAGAAAAAAGTTACCGCAGTTCACGTTGAAGCCCCCCCTCTCACTCACTGAGTGAGTTCCGACTACTGTTTTTCCTACATCCTGGATATTATTGAATAATATTCTTCTTCTCCTTCACTAGAATCTATACCACAGTCAGAGTACTTGATTTAATCATCCTTGTCATTTTCTTACTCAGATATGTCTCCATTTCTGTCACTAGCACCTTCACTGTCTTCTTTAGTAAAATGTTACAGTTCACGAAGTATTTATTGTACCCCCAGTCCTTTTTCTCTACTCATTATGCAATGTTTCACCCACACTCACGGCTTGCAATAATGTTCTGCACACGAAAAGTTCTCTGTAACAACTACTGTTGATTCGTAAAGAACAGAATGTATCCGGCGATATCTATCGGATTGTTATCATCATGCATCGAAATTCATGAAGGTAACAGTGGTCTTAACAGTCTGAAAAACAGAGATAAACTATTTCCTTTGGGAAACGGAGCTATGAGACAAAAATGTAATAGCAAGACTTGGAAATGTATAATGTGTCAATATGACACATGGCGGTCCTTCTAGGTATAACTAAGTTTTTTTACAATTCTATGAAAATCACAGGATTGAGCTTTACAGCACATGAAGTTCATGCACTAAAGAAAGCACTTACAAAAAAACAGTTTTCTAACTTTTAAAACTCAAGCACAACGTTGTAGTACATATCACAAATGTGTCATTTTGACACACTCGGTCCTTCTAGTGTTACGTTTCTGTGATATAAATCTGAAAACATACATAAATGTGAGAACAAGAAATAAAGAAATTAACACAAAACACCTTTAAATATTCATCAACACATTCCTTACCTAAAAAAAACTCCCAATCGGAAAACCTAATGATTTTATAATTTATTATTAAATATAATAATTGTAGAACTGCTTTCACGCAGACTGGATAATTGGTTGTTAAATAATGTAGGTCCCAGTACCACAGATTAGATATTAGTAGTGATGTAGTATCTATTCTGTGCCAGTACTGTCCTACTGGTGTGTGTGGGTGTGTTTGGAGGTAAGTGGATGAAAAATTTGAATTGCATCGAAACTAAAAATCAAGTATGAACGTTCCTTAACTTTGAGATAGTAGCGGCACGAACTGTTCACTAATTGACACGAGTTTCGCTTGATTCTGTTATAGTGGCCCACCTTAGAATAAATATTGGGGAAAACTTCATGTTAAGGGATGAAGATCGAAGGCAAAAAATTGTTTTGAGGAAATTAATTAGTAATAAACTGCTAAAATGCTCAATCTTTTGAATTTGCAATGGTGGGCTGACCAACTTCATGACAAGCACCCGTTTTGACTAGCGGCAAAAAATTGGTTTTGCAGTAATTAAATTAGTAATAAAACTAGCATATCTGTGCGAGAACTCTCGCATGCTAAAGCATACTCTTTCCCTATTCTTCCATTACCATATTAACCCTCAACTGGCGTGGTGAAAATTCTAGGTCGTAAGTGGAGTTGTGGGGTCGAAAATAATACCACCAAATGTGGATGAAACTAAGCTCTTTATTATTTGTATACTTTTGAATTTGTATGAGTAGTGAATAATAAGGATAATAATGAAGAACTGGGTCAAAAATTCTCAGAAAATATTTCATAAAAATTCATTAAATTATTAAAAGAAAAATTGCTGCTGAGAATAATATAGTGTTATTTAATAATGAAATGAAAAATACTCAATGATAACACTTAATAATACTGATCACACTCATGCATCACATAAGAATAATTATACATTTGTTAACAAACTGATCATCTGGTTATTATAATTAATTTAATTTAAAAGTTTCTAATCACCATATTCTTTGCAAATAACGCATCGACATGGCAGGCAAACTGGGCGATTACAACTAACACACTCATACTAGTTTGTCTTTTTCTTCATTTGAACGAGTACACAATAAACGTCCCTTTCTTTTCGACTCTCGGAGGGCACTTTCCTTGTCTGGTAGAGATTTAGTCAAATCCGGGAAATTGCCATCCAGAGTTCTTTTGGAAGACGGCTATTTGCTAGTCTTAAATTCGAAGCGTTCAATAGGGCTATACTCCTTAAATGTTGTTCTCGTACTATACAGTACATAACAGTGTACGGAATCTGTGAACCTGAAAAGGTCAACCGACATGGCGCAGGTAATATTGAAAGCGGCTGCAAGAACACACCTGGAGTCTTGTCTTTTAGGATACCATTTCCGTCTCCAGCTATTTAGGGCAACAAAAATAATTCCTCCCAGTTCGTGAAGTAGCCTGTGAGTCAACGACGACAAAAGTGAAAGCTATACAGAAGGGATTAACAAAGAAAGGGTTTTCAAAGAAACGCCAGCGGTGTACAGTTTGACTGGTATCGAAAAAGACCCCACAACCCCACTTAAGAAGGAAAGTTGTTAATGAAACGTGTTTATTTCTTTGTGTTCATAAATGAAACTTCTAATATGCTTTTACAGAGTATTAAACAAAAGTAAAAACAATGCAATTGATGTTCCAAACAAATTTATTTTCTGCGTTCTTACGTACCTCAAGAAAAGATATTCCGAGACAAAAATCATAAACATATTCTCACATTTGAGTAAAAAATACCGTTATTTACCATTAGAAACAATTCAGTAGGGTTAGACTTCACTTCGGTACATGGGAATGTTGCTCAAACGATGTTTGCATATTGAACATCTTAACGAAACGACACCTTTGGTTTAATATCAAACGGTGTAATATTTACAATACAAGTTTACAGCTGGTCATTGATATACAGACTTCTAGATACCACCATCATTTAAATCGTGCCTCTGGATTGTTAATGTTAGCAGTTATCGAGCGACTTGCGCTATTCTTTATATAATTCTAAATTTGGTTGATTTTTAAATTAATTCACCCAGTTTTGTAGGCTTTTTGATTTTTGTTGTTCATTTATTTCAAGCTATTTTACTTTAGCTAATTTAAAAAGTTTGTTCTTTGTGTTATGCCATAGCACAAGTTTTTTCCTACTACTTCCGCGTACCCGTGCGATAACACTGGAATATTAAACCCCCACAGTCTTCCTTACCGTTCTATTTAAAAAAGGTCCATCAAGCTGGCCCGCCCCCTGTAGCAGAATCAAACCAAACAAGTACCAGAATTTTTAAATATTTTATTACTAATTTATTACCGCAAAACTAATTTATGATTTAGGGCAAAAACAAATTTTTCGGGCCAATTTGACTCTTTCGTGAAATTACAAGATTTTGCTCACGGTTCAATAATATTTGGGGAAAAATATTTACCATGATATTTGGCACCTTGCTTAGAACTCTCCGTAAACAATCAATACAACATACATTTTCGTACATTTTAATTTGGCGAGGACGTCATTATATCGTTTTAAGAGGAAAAATAACACTCTAACCATTTCCTTGCATAATTGTGTCGAACCATGGATTACAAAAGTGTTACGAGAAAAAACTTCAGCTGTTTAAACAGTACATACTTTCTCGCCTTTAGTAATGGCTGCGTCATACAATTCTACGGAAGTTTCTCTCCTTATTAACATATGTCATCTTTTTTTGTAAAACTAATTACAAGTTATAGAACATTAGGTGTGAAAACTAATAATTTTCAAACAAATATGAACACAAATTCGACAATTAATAGTGCATTTTACACAGCTAATTCATGTCCCAACAATGAGACAATTCACAGAAATTCACACGTACATACGTAATGCATACGAGGAGAAAAGTTGAAGAAAAAAGTGGTGCTGTTTTTCAGAAAAAAATTGTTTAAAAAATTCCAAATGACCTGTATATTTCAAGCAAATTATGCGAAAATGCTCAAAAAACCGTATATTACATTTCTGTCACAAAATCTGTCACTAAAGAACGTATTTCATTAACTAGCCATATATGTTTTTAACAATAAAATAGCAGTAATAATAATATTTTTTAAAGTGTATGATCTAAAAGTAAGAAACGAATTTAAATTATTTAGGCGGATAAAAAAAATATTTCGGGAAACGAGAGTGAATTCCATAACTTAGCCCCGCAGCCTGCAGATTGGAAAGGAAATGCCTGCACCGTCCACTCTGAAGGAGTGGGATTTTCCCGGCGGAGGCAAGCTGTTTACCTGGGGGTGAATTCTATGACCCTCCCCCTAGCCGAAACGGAAGGAGCGGATCAGGCACCAAGTGCCTTTACAGCATTCATTCATACACTAATATTTCTAAGACGCTCCAATGGACCTGTAAAGGATTGCTTCAGAAAAAGAAGACAGGAATATTCAATTGCTCAGCACATTACATAATTTAGAAAGTACAACAAGAAATTCGAAGTATAATTTTAAAAAATCGCTTTACAGAAATGAACTCAAAAGCTAATTGAAGACCATGTTGCACATGAAAACAAAATATCTGCGTTACACATATCAGATATTTTTATTTTCTCGCATTAATACGTACATAGTAAAGACAAATTATTGTGATGGGGCAGCGTAAATCGGCGATTTTTCAACACAAATACTCTTGTGACCGTCCAGACCACGAGTTTAAAGAGAAAGGCACGCGCCTGCGTGTTTGGCGTCGAAAGAAAATTGTATTGACAAGAACAGTGAATTCCTGGTAAACTGTTTAAAAGTGAAATAAGCTTGCCAAATGAAGTATACATTCAGATAGATTTTGTAATACACTTTCCTTGTTTTAGTTTCACAACAAATATGCTCCAGAAATGTACACAGTTTTTCTTGCTGTTGTAAATAAATATTAATAAACTAATAATTCCAGATTAATAGAACAAATGTTTGTTGTTGTTACTATTACTATTATTATTAAAATTATTCTTCTAATTCACAGACAGACGGACGGACGTATTGAAAAAAAAAAATACTTTTTCGGTATCAGGAAGGTCCAAAACCTCTATTTCCGTTTAGATCTCGAAATTGATATTCCGCAGCATCATTTTCTGTATTCTACGTATAATACTCCGTATACACATATATACGTATTCAAGGAAGTAAAAAACATTAAGAAAACGCAATTCGTGAAATCTCACTATAAGACATGTTAGAGAAAGTAAATTACTACATATTGTAATAGGATTTGTCCACTTTTTCCGAATCACAATACGAGTTTTTGTGTCGAAAAATTCCCGTTTTTTTGTGGCGGAATTACATAACTTTCTTTATATTACGCATTTTAAATTGGATAGTTTACTTGGTAAGTTCTCTTCGTGAAGTACGCACAGAAAATAATACTCGGTAGATGTATTAGATTTCCAATTACAGGATCTCCGTTTCATCATTGTACACACGTCTTCTTCTTCTTTTATTAAGGTTAACACCTGTTTTTCTTCATACAATACTTTACCGTCAGGATGATTCAGGAGATGTGGAAATCCAACGTACACAACGTAATGTTTGAAATTAATAAACTTTTATTTAAATAAGAGTGTTTCTGCGGAAAATTCTACGTTTTCCGGCGCACGATTGCATAACTTTCTCTACTTACGATGAACTTCGTAAGGAGAACAAAACAAAACCAACGAATGAATCCTTCATCGCATGCCAGAATCTTCGAGATATCTGGAAATTACAAAGTTTATTTAATGTTTCCAACGGCAGTCTCGATTTGCAATTATTGGACATTTTAGACCAGTAACTGAACATCAACGACCATAAATAATTTTAGTTATACCAAAACCATTGGCGAAGTATCTACGAGTATAATTCCATTTGCAAAGCTTTGGTAATACCTGCCCCAGGCAAAAATAGCCAAGACCCGCCGGGTATTTAACCCTCGGGCAGGCTTTGGAAAAACCAGCAAGACTGTTAGAGCCGGACGCTATAAGGGAGAGGGCGGGCTCGCCGCCCTCATGACTAATAAATTAGTAACCAAATAGTTAAAAATTATATTTTTGGGTGCAGATGAATGGTAAGAAAATTAGTTTTGCGGTAATAAATTAGTAATAAAATAGTTAAAAATTATGGCACTAGTTTGGTTTGATTCTGCTATGGTGGGCGGGCCAGCTTGATATCAAGCTGGCCCGCCACCCGTTTTTTGGGTGAAAATGAGTGGTAAAAAATGGGGTTTTGCGGTAATAAATTAGTAATAAAATAGTTAGAAATTCTGGTATTAGTTTGGTTTGATTCTGCTATGGTGGGCGGGCCAGCTTGATGGACCTCCAAAAGTTTTAGGCAGATTATCGGTGTTCCTTTTCATGTTGATGACATTTTTTTCACATTAACAGTACTATAATAAACAAGAAAATAAAAGAATTTGCAGTCAATATGTAAAATGAAAATAATATAATTATTTATTACTTGCCTAGAAAAGTTCTGGCTATAATTTATTCCATACTGTTTCTTCCACTATTAATTATTTTATGGACTCGTAGAATGGTTCGAAAATATTATCACAAAACATAAAAAACCTTCATTTATATACGATAATGCATAGTTACACGAACATTAAATAATAAAAAATTTGCAATGGACATTCACTGTGAGAAGAAAAGTGTTACTACTGGTGATGTGAGGTCTGCGAGAACGCTCCGAAACTTCAACTGATCCTCAGAGGCGAACGGCTCTCACGGGATTCGCTGCTTCGACTGTGAATGTAGTTTAGATAGAGATAGGAAGGTACTGTAAAGAAACACTTACTGCAACGTACCAAAAGGATGGCATTTAGTTTTCCTCAAGCGGTCTCAGAGACCGCACGTCACCGGTTAAGGGTGAAGATCCGGGCGAGAAAGGGACTCGCCAGGCGGGGCTGAGCGCGGTGGCGGTGAAAGACGGCGTTTTGTGCGCTGTGTACTGAATCATTATGTGAACAGCTGTACTGTTACAAGGTCCATATCAAAATATGACACAAAAACAAGTTGGCATTTAATGATGTTTATCACATTTGAGAACTCAATGCAAAAACATGAGAGTTTGATATCATGCACATGGTATGTGTTATTCCTGTTTTGTTTTTCCTATCGGAAGTTTTTCAGAATAATTTTGCAGAGTAATTTTCGATAGTTTTTGTGGAAGAATATTGTGAAAAAATTAATCAACAAAAATATTTTTTTTGTAAATAAGATCAAAAATACATATTTAGTGCTATTACTCACCTTGCCACTCTCCAGTTTACCATGTACGTTCCGAATTGTTTCGCCATTACATGAACACGTCGGCTAAATATTATTTTCTTTTTCCATGTGTGCCATGAGTGACTACAAATGGGAACGGCATAGCGATTGCTGTTGGATAATATGTTCATCACCTCAGTCCAAGTGTGTAAACTTTTATGTTGGCAAACGCATATCTGAGAAAAATCGTCTGTTATACTTTTATTTATCAGATCAATTCTATGTGCCTATGGTACGCCCAATGAAGACCA
>JAHLJT010003110.1:0-17161 GCA_031308135.1 Acheta domesticus | reverse complement strand
GCTCCAGCGCCATCGCGTGCTGCCACACGCAGCGCGCGCCTCTAGGGCCATGCGACTCTCTCTACTACAGGAGGCGCAACAAACACAGCCGGGCCATGCGACTCTCTCTACTATAGGAGGCGCAACAAACACAACCGGGCCTTGGCGACTCTCTCTACCTATAGGAGGCGCTACAACACAACCCGGCCTTGCGACTCTCTCTACTACAGGAGGCGCAACAAACACAACCGGGCCTTGCGACTCTAACTACCATAGGAGGCGCAACAAACACAACCGGGCCTTGCGACTCTCTCTACCATAGGAGGCGCAACAAACACAACCGGGCCTTGCGACTCTCTCTACTACAGGAGGCGCAACAAACACAACCGGCCTTGCGACTCTCTCTACAATAGGAGGCGCAACAACACAACCGGGCCTTGCGACTCTCTCTACTATAGGAGGCGCAACAAACACAACCGGGCCTTGCGACTCTCTCTACTATATGGGGAGCAACAAACACAACCTGGCTTGGCGGCAACAAACAACCTGCAGCGGCTATGAACCTGTTGCGGTAAAAAATATGACTTCAAGAAACAGTTGCCGAAACCAATGCACTTCTAAATATGCGGCTTTGTTCACATCTTTGATTTGCCATCTGTCTGTTGTGTTTGCGTGTTCTTCTATGCAACAATAAATACTTGAACGAAAGAATATTACTTCGCGAGGCTCTTTAGTTGGGTTGGTCGAGTAATTTTGTACCAGCAAAGTCTGAAGAGGTAATTTGTTGTTACCTCCCTGATAGTAATTTTGGAATAACCTTTACATAATGGGGGACGTACCACATTGCAACTCGTCTTTTGTCTTAATACCAACTAGAGAATAAGTTACGCCGTGCTGCTCCATGCTACTGACAACTTAGGGAAACTTCTATATTTGTAATCACGTGAAAAGAACCTAACATGGTAATAAAACAATATCATTTAATCTAAAATACGTTAGGGTTTACAAAACAGGGTTAAATTATTTCAAATAAATTGTATAACTTTATTTTGAAAAACATCCTGGCAGTGGATCCTAGAACAATATTGCAATGTTCTATAAGATTAAGGAATGGATCTCTACCCATACCTTTTGCAATATTTTCCCCACAAATATTCCACGAGATGGCTGTCCAAATCATTATGGGCTAAACCATCGCGTGAGTGACGATGACGTAAGGGGCGTCATTGACTTTCAAACACTGTTCAATGTAGGACCTGTCACTGTATCGACAAAATTTAGTGAATGATTCGTCATCACATGAACAAAATTGTGTTGGGTTAGTCCTTGGTAGCCCCTTCATATATCGTAAGCTGCGTAGCATTTGATTGGGAACGATACTATGATCACGACCTCATATACTCAAATACTGGTTGCCTCGTTTCCCACAAAAGTTGATAAAGCCATCCAGTTCACGTTCTGGTTAATGTTGCAATGACAAACAAGAATGAATACTAATATCTACTTAGATTACGAAGGTCAGCAGAACGAACCGTGAATATGTACATTTGTTGTGATGGCAAACATACAGTGACATATGAAGAACATAATCCGCTATCCGCCCCCCCCCCAATGTGAGGAACAGCCTAATTTTGTTAGCTGAAATCTTCAACAAAGGTTATTGAGATGATACTCGTAGTGGGCGATAACAAGGTTTTGGAAAATAATACGGTAGGTGAGGAGGAAAATCTAGGAAATATTCTGTCCTATCTAATGTCGGAGACATATTGAAGAAAAATGTAAATTGGGGGTCTGTTTCTTATGCAGAAGTGTGGGGGTGATCAGTTCCTATTCCTAAGTGACATGCTCCTTGAACGTAATTTCAATTATTGTAGATTTTATTGCCAGTTCGCAATAAAGTAATTGGTCCTATTGCAAGGTCGTTGTGGAATGTCTTATTGCTGACAAACCAGGGGGCATTTACTCTCAATCTAAATATTTGTTTTGAAAGCTTTGTAATTGATTTAATATGGAAGGGGCAGCTGAAATTCATAAAGCAGGCCCCAAAATAGACAAGTAAAATATTTATTTTACGTCGCATCAACCTCGTGGGTTATTAGTGACCCCATTTCCATTATATTTTACAAACTCACTTTCATTACATTATCAGTTGCATTTAAAGGTAAAATTCAAGTTTTCTCACAATGACAATATAATTTCTGCTCAAAACACTGTTTCATTAATAATTTATATTTTGCTGCACAGATTAATTTCATTTGGGAATTTTATTTTTTTACATATACATTATACATTTCTTCTGAAAAATCTCTGCTTTCTCTGGAGCATTACATAACATTTTCTAAACTTATTCAGGTATTTAACTTTTTTTCCACGCCTCTCCCAAGCCCTATTACCCCTGACATTTGTCGGGGTCTAATGTGAATATTAATTTAGGAAAATGTTAAAATCAGTCAGAATCATGATCACAATTCCTTTCTAAAGAATAATTTAATAGTGTCACATGATGATCAGTAAAATAACATAGTATACAATAAAATGTACAGGGAACAATAAATGTCAATCAGTGATACTCTTATAGTTTGCCCGCGCCTATAACCAATTATTCTATAGGAGCACTTTATCAACTAGATTCCTGTGAATGCCGTAACTGCAGGAACGGGAAGTCGGTGGGGCGATAATACTTACCCTTCTCGGATAGGCATTAATGTCACTTCCGGAGTGACACGACTATGTCCGGGTTTCTAGTGAATATAGGCCAAGCGCAAATATTAGACATTTTTGGCATTTTCATCTCTCATCATGGTCTTTTATTATCTAGTTTCACGCAACGTAACGGCTATTGACGAGCTATTCAAGTCCCCTTCCAGACTCTGCAAGTCAAATTATTATTCTAAGATAATTAACACTTTCTGTGGAAGGCAGCCAATAAATACTTGTGACCCATCGGACGTAATGAAAGAGGTGGTCAAACGGGATGACGTGGGTGTGAAAGCAAGAGAGTAGTGCATTGTTACGAAATGAGAATTAAAGTTTGGTACTAATTGCATGAACTCGTTGGAAAGAAACATTGAGGGATTTGGCGTCGGTTACTATATACACTTTTGTTGAGGGAGAAACTGGAACGAATTCGCTAGAGAATGGACCCCTGAATCTAGACCGGAAATATAACGTGACATTCTGCATTTTAAAACCCAATGAGTAGCGACTTCAGTTTATTATAAGTTTGGCAAAACCTTGGGAAAGGTGCTTCAGCTTAATCGGTGGTTCTCAAGGGAGTTAAAGATATCCGTTGAAGTGGAGAAAGTAACGTTTGCCAATTGATTCTGGCTACATGAATTCACGAATACTATTTGACCGTGGTGAATAAACTGATAAGTAAAATGACAACTCATTTTACAGGAGAGCAAAAAACAACTCTAAACTAAAGCTGTAAATTAGGTGTTAATGATATTCAAACAAAACCTACACACAAATAGTTTCATTTGAATATCACTTCAGTTTGAATATCATTAATGTTTTCTGTAAAATTAAGAGTTTATGGCTTATCAGCTTATTCACCAGGGTCAAAATGTGTTTGAACTTAGTGTTCTTATTCAAATTATCTCAAGAAATAGGATAACGGATAGCGACGTTTGGTGAGTGACAATTCAGCTGCAGTTGAACTTAAGGGGGTTTATGGGAGTTCAGTAGATTCGTAACATGCATTTAATCATTTCCGTTCGTAAGTTGTAAGAGTGTAAATTTCAGAATACACATACACCATACAAACTAATTCCCAGGGTGAGAACTACAACCGAACCCTTCACCAAGGCACTTTGGAGCCGTAACATTAGCCTAGCCACACTTTGGACCGAGGTACTTAAGACGCTCTTAGTAGAGTAGATTAGAGTAGAGTAGAGTAGATTCTTGGGTCAGATGTACAATTCTTTGTCTCCCTAGAATGTTATTTTAGAAGCATACGATCAGCACGGGCGTGTAAGCGTTACATACGATGTGCGGAGCGCTGATAGTGGCGTTGAAGCCGATGGACTGGGCCGTCGGCGTAGGGCTCGGAGCCGGCCATGACATAGCGCCCGCGGTCCACTCGCCGCATCACCATCTCCACCTCCTTCAGCCGCACGCTCTCTCCCACTGCAGGGGGAAATCCTCGCATGACCTCCTTCAAGCCGCACGCTCTCCTCCCACTGCAAGGGGGAAATCCTCGCATGACCTCCTTCAGCCGCACGCTCTCTCCCACTGCAAGGAGAAAATCCTCGCGTGACCTCCTTCAGCCGCACACTCCTCCCACTGCAAGGGGGGAAATCCTGGTATGACCTCCTTCAGCCGCACGCTCTCTCCCACTGCAAAGGGGGAAAACCACGCATGACCTCCTTCAGGCCGCACGCTCTCTCCCATTGCAAGGGGGGAAATCCTCGCCGTTGTTACTCCATCCAAACAATCTTAAAAGGGATATGAACGGCTTAGGTGGCTCAGGGCATCAATTGATGTAAGCAGGGCCTCTGACCAGGAGGTGCTCCAGTTCGAGTCCCGACAATGGCAACTCCACGCTAGCTACAGCTAGGTCGAATTCATCTGCTGTCTGGAGGAGAATTCTACCGAGAGGGTCCTCTAATCGGTAGTTTTCCGTGGTATCTCCGATCAACACTAGTCGAATGCCGGACCAGTGCCCTAACAAACGGGCTGACATGTGGGTTGGCGCCGGATCTCATCTTCCAGCGGGGGAGTATCATGGCCACCTCCCGCGATAAAAGCACGTACTACATTTACGGGATTAATTACTTTAGCTCTTGACGATCCTGGAATCACTAATCAATTGATCAATTAATTGAAAGACACGACGAGCATTCACTGCCCTGAAAACTTGCGACTTTCGTGAATCACGAGTTTTATAAGCGCTAACCGCAATGAATCTGAGATCATAACTAGAGCAGGAATTTTTAAAAGAGTTCTCCTTTTAATCATTAAGTGAGAAGTGGAGAAACTAATACAATTCATTTGATATATCCACCAAATAAGTTTTTTCTTTGTCAGCAATACTTTCATTAATCTGTAGTTTTCTTTTTCATTATTTTTGGATAAGATACATAAAATGAAATAAAATATTGTTTAGTGTTTCCTGGCGCTTCAATAGATAAATAAGTATAGTCATGTTTTTATCACGGGAGATGGCAGTGTTCTTTACCCAGTTGGTTGGCGAGATCCGGTGTCGACATGCATGCAGGGTTGTGGGGTTTTCCCAACCAGGTATTTTCCACCAGCGGAGCACCACCCCAGTTGGGGCAAGCTCTAAACTCCCGACATGTGTAGTCGTCTACGGCATAATTACGAATGTAGTATTGCGCAGTGGTTACAAATAATGAGAGAAAATGTGTGCCTTTGTAGCACCACTAGTTTACGTTTTTGCCATACTGCGTATGGAAAAAAATTGTAATGCTGTGGTCAGAAACATATAATACAAATTGTGCAAACATATATTTCGATAACATGAAAAACAAACACTTGTCAGCCAAAGTTGTAAATCATGCTGGTAAGTAAAAGCCATTCAACAATTTAAATGTAAATTGTTGATATATTAGTAATTTTTTTCCAATCATTTTGGCTAGAATTTCAAATTTTTAAACTGATAAAATTGGTTTTAATTATTTGTTCACTCTTGTCCACATTGTTTAAAAATCCGAAAAAATGTTATAGAATGTTACGAGACACATTCTAGTGACTGACACAATATTCCAACGATACTAGGACCAAAATCAACTTCAAAATTAATTTTAATTTTTTTCTATTTATGTTTGGCGCCAAAAGTGGTTCACAAAAATACCTCCAAATTTACCAATTTTTCTTCAACTCTGTATTTTTTTGTCAGATAATGCAATACACGCAGAGAAAAAATAATACATGAAAAACACGTTTCTCATTGTATTGCTACAACAGATTTCTTGGGAATCTCCGACATTTTTTATTCTCTTTCATATGAGTATCGCGATAATCGATTTGAGGGCCCTTTACACTTCCTTATTCGACTATACCTTTGGTCTCTGCCACTTTTATGGGTTACACTCAAAAATTACAACTCTAGTCCATTATTTCTAGATGGTAAACAAATTGCATCCCTTCAACCTAGAGCATCCCACCCTTGAGGTTCTCAACGCCGGAGCCGGATTGCAGGTTTGTATACGCTTGGAGCCCAATGATTACAAAGTTAGCGTATGCGGTCTGCAATCCATTAAATACCAGCGCACTCCGTGTGTGACGATACTCCCCTTTGTGATGTCCACTCATCGGGTCATTACAATATAGAACTATGTTTTACTTTTCTGAAATAGTCTTAAAGATATACTTCAATTCTGCTATTAAAGGACCGAAAAAATGTGAAAAATGTCATTTGGCGCCGAAAATATGAAACAAAAATTGTTTTCGGGGCAGTACCGAACAGATGGTAGATGGGGCAGTACCGAAAAGTTAGCCTTGACTAAAGAGATAAGAAAAAATATTACTGTGAGAAAATCTGTGCCTTTCTACGGTACCACTAGTTAATTGTCGTTGACCTCTCTGAAGTTTCGAAAATACAAAAGTTTTAATATATTTTCGACGTCTTCCTGCAATTGCAGTATTAAAAAGAGAGATTTTTCGTGAATAAAATTAAGGATATCAATTGCTTAAAATAAAGGAAATTTGTAAATAAAATTCTCAAAAAAAATTCAAAATTTGTATTTAAAACTTGCCTCTTGATAGAGCAAAAGTGCTTAAAAAGGCCCATGTTTCTATTTTGTTGGACTCTTTGAAGTTTCTTAAATTGTAAACGTTAGAAATAATGTGAAAAAGAATGTTTTGACGTAGCACCACTAGTTATTTACTACGTAAGTACGTAGTATGCCAAGAATGCCAGATATTTCTTCGAACGTTGCTAGACAATCATAATTCAACCACGTGGGCTTCGTAACTTTAAGGACTGCACACGTTCTCTCTTTTCCATATACATTGGAATAACAGTTGTACTCGTTTATTTTATAAATAGATGTTTATAAAGGGGAAATACCAGTTGAAGATGCTTTAAAAAGTATAATTTAATGTTGATAAATAGTCATTAGCCATTTATATACAGTATACTCTACAACTGAAATCATTCCTACCAGTCATTTGTTCTCTACTGTATGGAGCTGAATTTAGAAAAGGAAACACAAGTGTTTCGCACGAATCAGTTCGAACAAGCAGGAACCGAAATTTAAAAAGATGTCTTAAAACAGCGTGCCAGATTAGCACCTACAACAGCTACACCCACGTTTAAGTTCGTCGATGAGGGCATTGTGGTTTGCGGCGGGTGGTCGCCCCCCAAAGAACATGGCGACCAGCACCCTCGCCGCCTCCGCCGGCGCTGCCTCCGCCCCCCACCGCCACCGCCGCCTCCACCGCCCACCCACAAACGCTTCTGCCGTCGCCTTGCGACGCGCAACACAAGCAGAGCCTTCTTAGCAAGGAGGCGTCATCGCCAACAAAACATAGATGTTTTAAAACATATATGCTCAAAATTATAATATCGATTATTATACAATGTGTGGCTTCGGTGGTATATTGCTCAGCGTATCTGTTATACTCAAGTTTGAGGGTTGAAATCCGATCGAAATTGTGGATTTTTTTAACGGGGAAAAATCCTTCATATGCCTTCCTTGGGAGGGGAAATAAAACCGGCTGTTCCATGTTGCAGATTTACACTCAAAGTCATAAAAAAAGCTGCACCTCGAAGGACCCTACTGCTACGCTGCAAACTCTGTGGGTATTTTGCACACCATTCGCTAAGCCAATGATTTCCTTTTCACAGTCAGCCGAGCACTGGAGGTCGGGGGTAGGTGCGTGACGACGTGCCTAGCGGTCTAGATAAGAGGGTCTCAAACGGCGGCGCCGGCCATTGCGGCATCGGGTAGCGTCGCCAGAGCGTCACCTGCACGTACACTATGCCTAGGCGACGCGTTTGACAGCCAGTTGTCCAATTAGACGCGTTCGAGAGGGGCCGCATCGTGGGTGTGAGGGAGGCTGGTTGGTCCTGTCGCCGTATTGCGCGCCACACCGGCCGTACGGACACCACTATCGCCCGCTGTTGGTGACAACGGATTGAGGAAGGCACGCACGCACGAAATGTAGGATCTGGACGTCCGCCACGGATCGCGAGGAGGGAGGACCGACGGATTGTCCGCCACTCGCGAATAGATCCAACGGCAACGATAGGTGCTATTCGGTGGGCTGTGCAACCTTCACTGTCACATTCTGTAATTGCCAGTACCACTGGCAGACGGTTGCACAAAGCAGGGATCGCCGCACGCCGACTGTTACTACGCCTACCACGCACTCCCCAGCAACGTCGCTACAGACTCGCCTGGTGTCGAGAACGATGGACCTGGGGCCATGCAGACTGGCAGTAGGTCATCTTCGGCAACGAGTGCCGCTTCTGCCTTGATGGCGCCAACCACCGGGTCAGTGTCTGGAGGCGTAGTGGGGAGCGCCACGACGAACGTTTTCTGGTATCCCTTCACAAGTCTGGTGTGATAGCGTGGGCGCGATATACCATGCTGCCCGTTCACCATTAGTGTTCCTCGGAGGCACCGTGACAGCCGCGCGGTACGTTCAGGAGATCCTACAACCGGTAGATCTGCCGTTCGTGAACGCCCATGCCCATGCCCTACTTTTACAGGACGACGCGCGACTGCACACCGGAACCATCTCCAGAGCATGCCTTGCAGCCCTGAGTACTCTGCCAAGGCCAGCCGCATCGCCAAACCTCTCCCTATTGGAAATGGGCGGTGCGGAAGGAGTGGGGGAATCGGGCGGTGAGGAAGGAGAGGAGGAGATGGGCGGTGCGGAAGGAGTTGGGGAAGCGGGCGGTGCGGAAGAAGTGGGGGAAGCGGGCGGTGCGGAAGGAGTGGGGGAAATGTGCGGTGCGGAAGGAGTAGGGGAAGCGAGCGGTGCGGAAGGAGTGGGGGCAATGGGCGGTTGCGGAAGGAGTGGGAGAAGCGGGCGGGGAGGAAGGAGTGGGGGAAATGGGCTTTGCGGAAGGAGTGGGGGAAGCGGGCGGTGCGGAAAAATCGATAAGAGCAATGGAGGTGTGTGGGAAATGGGTGCGGAAGGAAGGAGTGTGGGAAATGGGTGGTGCGGAAGGAGTGGGGCAAGCGGGTGGGGAGGAAGTAGTGGGGGAAGTCGGCCGTCTGGAAGGAGCGGGGGAAGCGGGTGGGGAGGAAGAAGTGGGGGGAAGTGGGCGATGCGGAAGGAGTGGGAAGCGGGTGGTGCGGAAGGAGTGGGAGAATTGGGCGGTGCGGAAGGAGCGGGGGAAGCGGGTGGGGAGGAAGGAATGAGGGAAGTGGGCGCCCCGGAAGGTGTGGGGGAAGCGGGCGGTGCGGAAGGAGTGGGGGCAATGGGCGGTTGCGGAAGGAGTGGGAGAAGCGGGCGGGGAGGAAGGAGTGGGGGAAATGGGCTTTGCGGAAGGAGTGGGGGAAGCGGGCGGTGCGGAAAAATCGATAAGAGCAATGGAGGTGTGTAACGGATGATTGTGATAAATAAAATCCTGGAAATACAGAATCGTTTCTATCAGTAGTAAATCTTAATAAGTAATGTTGATCCACCATAACCTTTGAACTACCGGATCGATTGCTCTCAAATTTCGCAAGAACACGTTTGGGAAGCCGAGAAAAAAGAAGAGGAATTCATGACCTCAAACGGCTACACCAAATTTGGCTACATTACTAACAAACATAGTTTTTTATAGTTACTCTATCCAACATTCTTGAATGTCTGATTGCGACAATGCAAACAGGTTTCTGGATCACTCAGAGCTCAGAACAAATGCTTTATGATGTTTCCACCGAAAAAGATTAGCTCAGAAACTACTAACATTTGAATATTTATATTCTATTTGTACCATGACAACTCAGCTTCGTTACTTTGTGCTTTGAAAAACTTTTGGTGAAACAAGTTGATGTTTAAATGCAAGATAGGTATCTGTGCCACATGACCTCCGTGACACGCATAACTCTGCCGGGTTGTCTCTTTATTTCTGCCGCCACGCTTTCAATGCTCCGAAGAAGGCCATCATCACAATCCACGACCGATCCATGACTGTGGTAGCACAAACGTGCTCCTTCCTTCCTGCGGTCCCCAGAAAAAAAGTCCAGCAGATTCAAATCTAGAGACCGAGGTGGCTATGTTATTGGGCCTCCTCGTCCAATACACGTGTCTTGTCTTCCCGAACTTCGCGAAAATATGGGAGGGGCACCATCATACTGGTACCACATCTGTGCTCGCCCATTCAACGGGAAGTCCTCCAAAAGCGTTGGGAGAATCTGAGTAATAAAATTCAGTTGCTGCCCGCCTCTCAAACACTCGGAGAAGAAGTGAGAACTGATGATAAATTCATCTACAACGCCAACCCACACAATTACAGTGAACCTCTCTTGATGAGCTAAGCTACGTGCAACATGTGAATTTTCCACGGCCCACCCATGTTAAGTATGCACATCAGTTCCAGTTCTTTTAAAACACGCTTCACCTGTCCAAAGAACTTGCATTTGCGCAGGAAATTCCTCGAGAATTCAGAACGACGTTGTAAGTCTGTACCGCGCAAATGCTGCACTCGCTGGAAAGGGGAAGGTCGTAATCTCTCAGCATGAATTGTTCGCCAGGTGACTGTGATGCATTGACCTCGCGCGCTGTTTACCTTGCGCTTGCTTAGCGGCTAGTATTAAAACTGAGTTTACCAAAGAACTGGCGTGCCCTAACGCAAGGTGAAACCGTTCGCTCACTTGCCATAGACCGTGTTAGACGAGCACAAGCGCGTAGTCCAGAGTTTAACGACAATTATTTACAAAACTAAGCGAAGACGAGTATCCAATTTTGGCTAATTTAGTCTGTACATTACATACGTGATATGTCTCCGGCTTGTTAGCAACGAGGTACGAACGCTGTATATCTATTCACAAGACTACAGAACGAACTACAATGCTAAGTTGAAAATAACGCCTCTGCACACAAGTATGGAAAGGTTCAAAAATAAAATTTGGTTTTACGCAAAATGTGTACTTTGTTGCTTTTATTGTACGCTGTCTGTATTTATTGCGCACACTCTTTTGAGACTAGAATTCAGCTTTTTATGCAAAAAAACAATACTACTATAACTTTGCGTAAACTTGTGAACTACCTGCTGTTTGATTGATGAAATAACGAACGTTTTCGCATGGATATTTTAACCGCGGTTAAACTTACGTAAAAATATAAGTGCAGAATGGAGTCAAGACAGACGAAGGAGAAGTGAGTTAAGAGGCTCTGTCTGCGCTGGGTCTGTCAGAGATCCGTTTAATCAAAAATCTCGGGTGAAGGTACTTAAGCTGGATTTCGTTCACCATCATTTCGCTTAACATCACGCTTTAAAACTATTTACAAAACATTTTGATTATTCGCGGAAGAAATGGATCAACAATTCAGCTCCTATATACTCCACCCCATAAGGTCTGCTAGCCCGAAAATTGGTTATGTCGAATAACCGTAAAACCCAAGACTCTATTTACGTCTTTTTATGAACGAAAGTGTGTTGTGGATGCTGTTAATAATGGAAGTTAAAACAATTTAAGAAATAACAGTTCTGATACAATTGGCAAAATAGATACGATAGCAGAAAAGCAATTACTGTGGTAATTGCTAATTAATTTTTAACATTATTAATTAACTACTCATTAATTTTGCTTTCTCAGAGTGCTTTAAAACCTCAAGCATGCACCAATATTTTCTGACAATGAATGAAAACAATTTTATACATTTGTTCATAATAAAAAAAATCAAAAGAAATATTTCGATAACTTCTGTGACTAGAGTTCTGATACAATTACGACACACAATTTGAATGGTTTGGAGTACCCCAAGGACGTAAATCGGATGTCAAAACCGTGTACGCGGGCAGAGACACTTTGGAGTTAATATTTCTTTAAATGAGCAAGCAACCAAGAAAGAGATGAAACGATCAAAAGACCATGAACATGAAAAGATTTGCTCGAAACTCCAAAAATGACGCAAAGAAAAAGCGATCGCCCGAGTATGGCGTCGGAGGAGGAAGAGGAGAGCTCTGCAGCTGCTGTGACGGAGGGCCTGTGGTAACCAAGGCGAATGCAAATGTGGTTTCATACGTTCGTCATTTCTGCACAAGGCCACTTGCATCAGACGACAGACGACGAAATCGAATACATGTTCACAGACACGTCACTACAGAGAGTCAGCAGTCCTGATGCACCATCAATTTGCATACTGAAGTGCGCAAATAGTATAAGAGCAAATCTTCGCGCCGGAAACAAACGAGACCTTTTCATCAAATTTCGATTTCACCTACTTTCGGGATGTGTCCGGGCACGTGAAATACTATGGTCAATAGTCCCACGAGTGTAATGAATAGAGACCGGATTTTATGTAATTACATGTCTTTTGTCTTTCTACTTACCGTTCTCAAAATTGTAATCTTGGCGAATCATACCCCTTGTAACACAATATCGAATTTTTTCGTTACATATTTTACATATTTAGTACTATATTACATATTTTACATATTGTTTTGTTTTCACAATATATTTTCTTATTTTATCAATTTTCTTCAATTTAATTTCATATTTGCTTATGAAAAGATGTATTTTTTAAACCAGCATTTTTCCTACATTATTGGGATAATATAGGTGTCCAGAATATCAATGACACCGCGTTTTATGATCTGTAACCTTAATTTCCGAGAAAAATTTGCGATCGCCGACATGTAACCCTTCGATGAAGATGCTACAGTGTATGCTTGCTGGTCGCAGATCTGGCCAGTTTCTGCGATGGCTTCTGTTTCGATTAGTCTGGCTGCTAAACTACGGTCCTGGATTATAATAGATTTTACGCTTTTACTACTGACGAGAAAGTTGTATGATGTAAAGTGAGCAGTTTTCCTTATTATAATTTCTTGTTATGTAAATGGTTGTTAATTCGAGAATTTTAATGTTACATATTATATCCGATTTTACATATTTATTACATATTCTTACTCTTTTCATTACATATTTATGTACATATTTGACGTTTAATACTACACATTTTTCCGGTCTCTAGTGACGAATGTTTTCGTGTCTGGAGGTGCCGGTGATCCTTCCTCGCTGGACGGTGGCATGCGACGCCGACCGGCACGTCGACCCCAGTTTCGAGTAAGGCTGTGGTCAGAGTGGATCCGTATTCGGCCGAACACGTCCGTTTACGGCCGAATATTTCAACCCCTTACTAAAGCGCAGGCACGGTCACATTGCATCCGACTAGCTCTGGCGAACATGGCCGATATCAAATGAATTTGATTTATTCGGCCGATCTGAGCTGTCGGAGATAGATGTTGAAAAGCTGGTTTCACTTGTACACGAACGAGATGCTCTGTGGAAGACATCGGATTCCAGATATCACAACAGGGACAAAGCAGGAAATTATGGAATGAAATCGCAGAAGAAATGGGCGAAACTAGTACAAAATGTAGTTGTTAACATGGGACATAACGTCACGTACCTTATAGTTATGATCAGTCGTTCCTCCGTAGTAATGAATTTTCTAAAATTCTACCCTTTTTTCAAGGTCATCTCTAATTGCTTCAAGTATGCTAAAAAGGTATTAGACGACATTCTTGTGAATTACAAAATTTTCACTAGTTGTTGGTAATATTGATAATATAAGATATGAAATTCACCAGTATTTTCGCAATCGGTGAAAATAGGGTTCACCCAGTAATCTGTTTGATTTTCAAGCAGAAGAAATTTAAGAGCATTGCTCTCAGCAAGCAATTGTAATCTTCTCGTTCCCTTTAGATGCCGCATATACTCAATAATTCACAGATAGATATCTATTGGAGTCGGATGCAGTGTGACCACTCAGGTCGGCAGAGTCGGCTGTTCCTAGACGAACTTTTCTTCGGCCGATAACGGATCCACTCTGACCGCACCCTGAGGCTAAATGCGTAGTGCAGCCGAAATATTGGTCGCTCGCTACCGCACGAGTTGTAGCGACTTATTTCATTCGAGAAACATCGGAATGTTGCACCCGCAATCAGCTGAATTTTCCCATAATTTTGCAGTTTCTTGTCTGAAACATTTGCGACAAGCACGCTCAAGATCATCTATATGTATTATAGGTAGACATGTACAAGTATTACAGATGATAGTATCTGTTGATATTTCGGGCAAATAAAACCATTAGAATCAAACCAAACAGAACTTTGTTCGAGAAATTGTGTTTCCGAATACCGTCGGCAGAAACCGTTCGGGTCCAATATGGCCGTTTACTAACACGTGTTTGAACGAATCGGACATATCGGCCACAAATGTCCGACGTCGGCCGACAGAAATTTTGACCAAATCGGCCCCACTGTGATCGCCGAAAAAGTCTCTTTGTTCAAACACAATCGCCCAAAGTTTGTTTAGAAACAAACGACCGACATTGAGCGACGGAAATTTCGACTAAAATCCACTGTGACCGCCACCCAAGTGTCTTTGTTTAAACACAAACGCCCAAAGTATGTTGGGAAACAAAAGTCCGACATCAACCAAACGGAATTTCGGTCGGCTCCCCTGTGACCGCCGCCTAGGTGTCTTCGTTCAAACCCAAACGTCCAAAGTATGTTGAGAAAATAAAGGCTGACATCGACCGAACAGAATTTCGATTAAAATTGGCTCCACTGTGACCGCCGCCTAAGTGTCTTTGTTCAAACGCAAACGTCCAGTTGTTTGTTTGTTTTTCAATTTATTGATATTTGATGATGGATACATAGATCAGTTATTTAAAAACTTTACATATGTATTGATGTCTTATTTTATAACTTATAATTAACTTACAACTATTACAAATGGGAGAGGGTTCCCGTATGGGTCCTCTAATCAAGCTGGAGTAGAAGTTTGCGGAAAGATAAGTAATGTGCTGAGATAACTGTTCGAGGTTAAATTCCTTATGGAGTTGGAGGTTGGACTCGAAGCATGGAGCGTTGGCTATTGTTCTAAGGAACTGATTCTGAATAATTTGAATTTTTTAATGTTGGTTTTGGAGGCGTTAATCCATATTGGGCAGGGGTACAGTAACAGAGGTCTTATGACTGTTTTGTATATTAATATGGCGGAAATGAAGGGTATGGAACTATTTCTGTGAATTAATGGTTTTAGGTGCAGTAATTTTGTTTTGGCTTGAATTATTTTGTTATCTATGTGTTGCTTCCAGTTTAGTTTGGTGTCTAGTTGAAGTCCAAGATATTTAACCGATTTGGTGGGAGGTAGCCATTCTATTGTGTTGTTGTTCAGTGACATAGGAGTGGGTGGAGTGTAAGGTCTTAGTGTAAAAGTCTTGGCAGAAGTTTTACTTGGGTTTAGCTGGATCTTGAGTTTGGTAGCCCAACTATCTAACATGTGAAGGTACAATTGTATTCTGATTCTAATTAGATTAATGCAGGCCTACACAACGCCTGCTCCCGCGGGCATTCTGCACATGCGAGCCGACCGTCTGCCCGCGGCAGCGCCGAAAGTGGAAGTGGCGGGGAGTAAGAAGCTTTGCGGGGAGGGGAGAAGTCTGACGTAGCACGACGCGGAGCGCATATTGAATGCCTGAGCGTCTAATACAATGATGCAAACTGCAAAATTATATTCCCACTTTTTTAAATGGATTATGTCTAGTATTTCAAGTTACAAGGGTCATACTTTTTCTGTTTATGTTCTGTTGCACTGTTGTATATCCGCCTTTGTATCCACCAATGTATTAATTTACTTTTTAATAAAAATATTAACATGCTCATTGTGACTCTTAAGCAAAATTTTAAAGCAGTAGCTTTTTAAAAAATATTATTTAATTCTAACTATCAAAAAGTACAATTTAATAATTGATTGTTCACCAGGAATGTTATAATCTCCAAATCACAGCAAAATGAAGAAAATCATGAGAGCAATTTCTCACATCAAGATTGACTTAAAAAATAATATGTGGCAATCCAAGAAGAGTAATGTTTAACAGCACGTATATTTGTGACCATTTTACCCGTTATGAAACTGAATAAAATAGATCAACGAGCAAACCTCTGTGACGATATGTTACGGGCAATCACAAGATTATCATAGATATTGTTAAATAGAATGCAAAGGGTTAATATTTTTATACGATGCTAAAGGAGCCTGCACTCTTGTCAGAAATTAATCATGATTTTTTTTTTCAAGCATAATATGTTTTTGCTTTAATAGAACCGTCTTATTCAATTATACATAGTTAATTAAAAATAGTTTATTGCTGTCATCATCAAAAACAGCAATTCAATATCATATTTTGTGTTTAGCAAAACACAAATTTGTTGTTAGATCGTAGCAAAGCGATTACATTATCTGCTCTACAAGCAATTTAATAATGGTGTCCAAATCTAATGTGATAATAGCTGTAGTTTCATATTTCTCACTGTTCGTATATCGACAATAAACATTTGCACATTATACAAAAGGCAATACTTTTGTGTTTAGCAAACACTAAATTTGTTGTTACATCGTAGCAAGCGAATTACATATCCGCCCTACAAGCACTTATATTACATGATGTCCAAATCTATATGTATAATTCGTTGTAGTTTCATATTTTTCACTGTCATATATTCGACAAGAAACATTTGGGTCATTCCATGTCAAATCGGCCAAAATTTCCCGACCATCTTCCGATTCGACTGAACTTTTTTTAAATCGGTTTAGAATGACGAAACAACACTGAATATCGACTTTTTGGCATTAAATTTTACTTCTTTTGAAAATTTTGAAATGTTATTTTTGCATGAATTTTCAGAGGGTATTATCTAAAAACTAGTAAAATATCTTCAAATTTGATTTTACTTGCAACTTGCTTTATATTCTAATGTGTACATTGTAATTTTAATGTACTTTCGTGTTTCTGTATTCTGCCACGGGCAACATCACCCAATTCTAGAATAAACCTTATACATTATATCTATACGAGAAGGTGAAAAATCTGTATTAGCTTGAGGAAAATCTACAATTACATCCACGCTAAAGGTTTGATATGATAAACCTAATTTTAACGAATTAATAAGGCCGAATTAAGGCAAAGTAAATAATTACAGATTTTTTCAAAATTCATTTTCTGAATACTCCATCTCGGATTTTTTCTTTTTGACGTC
>JAHLJT010003109.1:0-25843 GCA_031308135.1 Acheta domesticus | reverse complement strand
CCACACTGCACAGCAAACTTCAAGCAGGCTGCAGAATGTCTATGAAAATGGCCTAGAACTTGACGTCTCTCATTCAGCTATGCTTATTTTCTGCTTTGCTTGTTTATTGATTATATTAAAGTCAAAACCTATATGAGAATGGGAGGAAAGAAAAATCTGTGTTTACTCTCAGAGAAGGGAATTCAACTTTTGAACTTAAGTGTTGACACATTGGCCACCATGTGAAACACCAATGATGCTCACGCTCTAATTTGAAATAATTTTTTTCGGGGAGACCGAATGGTCTCACAGTAATTTGTTTAAAAAGTCGTGCTAATTCATCATGCAAACGTATAAAATTACAATTTAAAAACAGTAATTGAAGAATATATGTTCATGTTTCCTTTAAATATTCAATTGTGCTCTTAACATTTGAAGGAGCAGCGCGTGTGTTTGTCATTAGTGAACTGTAATTAATAAGACGTGAGGGAAAGACACACCACTCCACATCCTCTGATTAATCGACTTACCTGGAGGACCACTAGTAATAGATTAATCATGATTGGTACAAGTCGCCAATCTTCGTTCCCGTCATTAAGTTCTGTAATGTACTGCCTGTTTCATTGCGGGCAGGGCAGGAACATCCTCCGCCGTATGGTGAGTTCCGCCGTCGACCTAACGTCAGTCTGTGTGGTTTTCCCACAACCCCGGTATTTTCATCCAGCGGAGCATCGACCACCTGGGTCCGTGACAAGCTCTAAGCTCTCGACTTGTCTCCCGACATGTGTGGTAGTGTAGTGCAAAGAAGTAAGTGTGTGGGTGTTGTAAGTAAGTAAGGAGTGAGGAAAAGATAAGGAAGAAGGAATAATGACCTGCGGACCGTGGCCCGTCTGTTAGGGTACTGCTCCGACTTTCGCAGGAGTTGATCGGGGGAAACCATGAAAACTACCGATCAGAGCAGCCGGTCGCTGGAAGTTTCCTCGCGAACGTTTGAATTCGACCGAGTATCTATCTCATGTTAAAAAATCTTGCCACCGTCAGGACTCAAAACCTCGGAACCTCCCGGCCAGACATATTGCAGTGACATCAGTTGATGCCCTCAGCTACCTAAGCCTTCTCGAGGGTTATCGTGCAGCGGCATAAGTAAGTCGTCGCTGCTTTACAGAGGTCGCCATGAGAGCTCGCCAAACGAGACAGCGCTCAACCGCTGCGGGCGGCTCCATGGACAGTGCCATGTCCCATAGGCTTGCATTCATTCCCTGGCGAGCGCTCGACCGGAGTGGCGCATTAGTCCGCGTTTGCATAAAACTGTGCGTGGACCGCTGGCAATGTGTTTTGGTGCGGTGACCACAATTGGTTGAGTCGCAGGCAAATGGAATACGCTTGGAGATTTTCAGACTTTCTTAATGAGGGGTAATTGGTACTTGTCGTTCTTTACCCATTCTCGTGGGTTAATTTATGAATTAGTAAAAATATAACAGTTTTGACTCATAAAACACACACATGGCACGCTTTCATGATCTAAATTAAATACTACTTAAAATTAAAGTATAATGTTTTCTCTTCTCCAATGAAAATATTGTTAGAATGGATTTTGTGAACCAAATCTGAATCCAAATATTTGATTGAATGAAACGGCATCAGCATGGAATATATGTTCGTATTCGTCTTTTCGAATAGTTTGCTTAAATTCAAATATAATCCATAAAATGTAATATTTAAACACGACACACATTTTAACACCAGAATAGGCAATGAGAATCGTTGAAAAGATATATTTGATGGACTCTTCCATTCTTTGGAAATCAAATACGATGAGTTGAGACATGGGTACGAGGTGAAGATCTATGATGAAGAAGATGCCGAGAGAACGTATTCAGACAGAACACCGAAAAACTCCGTGTCAGAGCGAATATGCAAAAGGCAAACCTACGAGAAGTAACGCCTACGAGTTTGCTGGAAAGAAGCCAAGTATGAAATTAGATTGCATGAGGAGGGCGTGATGGAGTTGCGGGCGTGTCCCCACGGAAGAAAGAAAGAATGGATGGAGGCAAGGCGTGTAGAGGTGGGGAAAGGTACGGAATCGCATTCCTGACTCCCAACGCAGACACACGCTGAGTCAGCGACCACTGCACACTGATGATGGTGGATGCTGGTAGACAATGCCTGCTCTGCGCATGCGCAGATTGCGCAGTGCACTATCAAGAGCGAGGGTGCTCCGGAAGATGCGGTGCTCTGCAATGAACCGGCAACGGTGAAAAAGGTAGTTGGGAAAGATGAAGTGGTAGAAATACGCAGCAATACTGTTACTTATTGAGATTCTGAAAAACAATTCATTAGCAACATCCATACTTCTTAAAACTGAAACATTTTAGAAATTTCCGTAATAAACTTATGACACTATTATTCCGTTGATTTTATTAACTGACATTAAAAAAATATGTCTCTCTTAAAAGGAACCATAATCCCAGATAGAAAGTAAATTCCACGTCCATTTTTATCTATTCTGAAAGTGGATGTCCTTCCAGCATTCACATTCAGAGCTTTCTTGAATACCTTTAAGTTCCCTTAATTTTCATCCTTCCACGCGTCTTCCTGCTCTCCCACAAATTTTATGTCTTCCAAAAACTTATTAATTAATCTAAACAATCCTCCCGTTCATGCGTTGAACTTAATAAAACATTGATTTTTATCGAAATCATTACGAAATCGGGTCTGCCGTACACTCACGTCTCCTCTTTTCTTCCTCAATTGCGTGTTACAATTTCTGCGAGGGTATACTATCATTCATCGATAATGTGAAGTATCGTCCACATTGTATGATTTACGTGTTCTAGAACTCAATTAAATTGTCTTTTTTACACCTACCATCTATATCTAGAATGTTGGGTTACAACATAAGTAGGGCTCTTAGGTGTATGTGTGTGCGCGTCGGAATTTCTGTTTTTTTAGTGAATCAGTAGAAAATATTCCAAAGGTAAGATAGACTTGGTGGAATCAACACGTGGAATTTTCACTCATAAAACTCACCTCCCATGACCACGAAATATCTCCCGTCAGGCTGCTGAGCTTTCCAGACAATGCTTTGCAGGGGAGATCGGCATCAAAAATATCTGTTATTTTCTCCCAACGATACCAGCTGTGGTAGTTAGTCCCGTAATTGTAGTGCATGATTTATCAGGGAATGTGGCGGTATTTTTTCCCAATTAAAACGTGATATTTGGTGCTGACATAGACACCTACCATCTATATCTAGAATGTTGTTTTCCCCTCTCCAGACATCTCCAACTTGGGTTTTCCCTCTCCAGACATCTCCAACAGCTGAGCACCACCCCAGTCGGGACAGGCTCTAAGCTCCCGACTGGTCTGCAGTGATGGAGGATAGTGCACTTATAGGTAAGTGCAAGTGTAAGCGTGTGTAAGGGGATCTGAGAGGACAAAACAGGGGAAGGAAAGATTCCACGCGGACCCCGGACCGTTCGTTAAGATACTACTCCGACATTTGTCTGGTATTTATCGAAAGAAAAAAACATAAAACTATTGATTATATCAATCGGCTCGTATAATTCTCCTCCAGCCAGTGGTTGATTTCAACCTAGATATCTAGCTAGTGCCAAAAATCCGCCAACGGAGCTCGAACCGTAGACTCTCTTTGCTGGTGACCATGCAGTGGCAACATCTATATCCCTGCGTCATCTCAGCCGGTGCGAAACAGTTCTAACGGCGTCCGCACGCCCCAAAACGAGCGGAGGATATTAGCACGCGCATCCCCACCCCAGCACCCCCCCGCCCCGCGCAGCACCCCCCCGCCCAGCAGAGCGGCTCGCCTCGCGGCCAATGCGTCAGCAGTGCAGGCGGCGACGACGCAGCCCGAGTGGGCGGGGACGTGGGGGGGAGAGGGGCTCGGCGCATGACGGGTGACGTAGGGCCCCCGGCCGTGGACCGCCACCGCCACGTCTCGGCGGGCTGCGGCGCGGCTGGAGGCGGGGGGAAGCGCCCGCAAAAATGGAGAACAGTGCATGAATCCGGCGGCTGGCGGGGGCGGGGCGGGCGCTGCGCTCCATATTTAACATGCATTATGCATATTTACGGCCCTGCGAGGCGGCGGCAGCGGTGGAGGCCGCTAGGTGGGGCATCGCCGCCTCACATGGTGACGGCCGCGGCGAAGGTAGCGCCTCGGGGTGTAGCGATGGCACTCCGTGACCAGGGTGGCGGGGGGGGGAACAGGAACAGCTGTAACCTCTGCCACCACCGCCACTGATGCCGCCATCACCACTACAACTGCCTCCACCGCTGTCACTGTCACCACTGTCACCATCGCCACTGTCACCACCGCCGAAACCACCACTTCTACCGCCACCACCACCGTCGCCACCTCGCCACCTACTAACGGGGTCTGCCAAGTAATGTGGCAGCGCCTGTGCGGGAGCCGACGAGTGGGGTGCAGAGCAGCGGGGTTGGCACGTGGTGCTGCGAAGCGGCAGAGGATGAGTCGGGAGGACGTCTAGGGTATGGTGGGCGAAGGACATGGTAATGGGAGGAGGAATATGCCAAGGGAACGGTGTGGGCTGGGGCGGGATGGGTGGGCGAGGGTGAGGTTGACGGCACGGCCACGTAGTACTTTCCCCGCGGCGCGGCGGGCATGAGGGCGTGGGCGGCGGCGGTTCGCGTTGGATTTGTTGCATACATTCGCGCGCAGTGGCTCTGACTGCGGTTCCGCCAGACATATATTAAAGTTACCCGCCGTGGCCGCCCTATGAATGTATAAACATCGAGAGCGCGCGGCGCGCAGCCCGCGCCTAACAGAAAGCGCCACAGCGCTGCAGCCACCTCCGCTGCCATTGCCGCTAGCCCCGGCCCCGTCACGGACACCCCAACCGTTGCCGCCGCTGTCACCACCGCCACTGATGCCGCCGCCACCACCTCTACAACTGTCACCGCCGCCGCTACTATTGCCTCCACCGTCATCACCGCCACTGTCACCACCGCCATCACCACTACTACCGCCGCCGCCACCACCTCCACCGCCATCACCACCACTGCCACTACCACTGCCACCACCACCGCCTCCTCCACCATCGCCACCACTGCCCCCACCATCGCCTCCATCACCATCACTGAATTATAAAGTAATTAATTATTATAATAATAATCAATGTAATAATAAAGAAAATTATTAGAGATAATCATATTCCACCACCACCTTCACCACTGCACTCCCGCTGTCACCAGCCCCAACACCGCCACTGCCCTCGTCACCGCTCTCGGCACAGCTCCCCCTTTTCCATCACACACCAGCGACCTCGGCCTTCACACCGCTAACCTAACCGCCCCCCGTTCTTCCCCAGCCTCTCCCGTCTTTCTCCGCGCCACTACTGCCACCCCCTATAGTCATCTCTGCGACTCCCAACACCGCCCACGAACGTTACCCCACCAATTCCCACCCCGGCAGTGCATCCACCACCGTCCCCCAGTTGCTGACGCGACCGCAGGGGAGAGGGGGAGCCCCTCGGGCGGTGCGCGGTGCTGAGCGGCAAGACGCAGCCCCCCGGGAGCCCAGAGCTGCTGCCGCGCGGCTGTCGGTTGACGGCGGCAGAGCTCATTGAGGCAGCGCTTTGGCCTCTCACTTCCGCAGGATCTCTCAGTAGAATTCAAGAGCTTATTTGCGAAGTGACTTATCTGCATTTGCGATATTTTCCTTACTTTTGCATATCAGTATTCGAAAGCCCCGTTTTCATCACACCGCTAAATTTGTTCAAAAAGGGCATTTGTTCTTTGTTAAGCAGTATTCGGAAACAGTTGAATCCTATCGTGAACTTCAGTGCTCACTGTAAATACTAATACTTTCTCTTTCTGAAAACTGTATTTCTTGAATGTCGCTTAGGAAATAAGCCCTCCAGTTATGTATTGATCTTGAATGCAAAAAAAGTACCAGTGTGTATGTATGTTTATATATTGTGGCGTCATGAAGGTTGCAATAATACACAGACGAGAGTGGGTTTAACTTATTGCTGGTTTATTAATAATTAAATTCACCACCGAAATAAACCATATGTACAATCGTTAAATAACGAAATAAAACGACCCCACTACTATCTTCACTACATCTATAGGAATAATATAAATTCTGTGGCTACCACACCCTCTACTAACTATCGAATGAACCCGATCGTGAAAAATACCGCAAAATTTCTACACGACTCGCCACTTAGTCTCACTGCATCATGACAAATACATTGCTGGCCCTAGCCCTCCGCACACGTGGTGTGCGCCCCCACCGGGCGGCTGCCTCCGAACTGCACAAGTCGATCGCCTGAAGCGAAAAGGGGCCGGTGGAGCGTCGCAGCGCCCTAGCTAGGCTCGCAGCGCCCTTTCACTCTGGGTTTTCCCACTACGTCACATTCTGGCGGCGAGCGCGTGGTTGAGACGTACTGTTTTTTCGGCACAATCCAACAATGATTTTAATATGATAAAGGGACAGGTAATCTTTCTCGTGAATGGGCTCCGGGTATTCGTGCATTCATTGGAAAGACAAAATTGTAAGACTTATGTTTGTCCAAATGGAAAGATTCACGCTTACTAAAATTTAGTTTATTATTTCAATATCTCCTTTACATACAAAGAAAATACATGAGATTCACTATCTTCTGGCAAAATATACCCTTCTTCTGGCTAGTGCGTCGCTAGGCACTAGAACAGTCCCTCACGCCTCCCGGCGTGGCTCCATGGCGTGCTTCCCCGACACGCCACCTCGCCGTGCGTCACACTGCACGGCGCCTCCGCCTGTCGGTCGCGACGTGACCCGCACGACTCTCGGTGCAGCTTCACTGCGTGCGTCCCTGGCACGCTATCCTGCCCCTGGGCTGCCCGTCGCGACTACGATGCGTGCTGCTTCGGCACGCGGCTCCTCCGCAGGCGGTGGCTCCCGCCTTGAATTCCCGTCGGTGTCTCCAATTGATCTGCGGACTGGCTGCGACTCCTGGCTCTCACTGCTACTGGCCGTCGCCCGCTCCCGCTTAAGTAGGGGCGGCGCGGCCCAGGGTAGCCTCGCCTCGAGGCTTTCCCTCCCGCTGGCCAGCGTTCCGCGCCAGCGAGCTCTGTGGCGTGCAGTGTATTACCGCGCGCGCCAGCTTCAAAAATGCTGACCACAGCAAAGACAGAAAACATAACACTTTATTTCAAAGAGACAAACAAACAAAAAGAAACACTTTCATTACAATATCATACTCCTTTCATTTATTAAATCCCTAGAGTGTTTAAGAATCACTGCTACCTTCGTAGTCAACCTTTAATGAGTCGCTCGCATCAAACCTTACGTTTCGATGACCACTCTGAGCGTTCCGTGGGCCCCTCGGCATGGAGGCATCTCGTGCGAGGTTGGCGTCGCTCGGCTGGCCTCGACACCGGCGGCGGGCCGAAGGGTGGCCGGCAATGTGAAACGTTACAGCAACGTTCGAAAGAAGCCAGCCGTCCTCCGCTTAGCACACGCCTCACCACAGCCTCAATGGTCTTCTAATCTCGTCCGCGCCCCTCGTACTGTTTACTTTGCAGACGTAAAAATCACTATGTTAATGTTAACACTTCTTGCCGGACGTTTTACAACACGGCTGCTATCACGTGGGGCGGCTCGTCCAACGGCCGACCTTGAGTCTTTACCCAATCTTCGATGTTGCAAATCTTAATTACACGTCAACCATAGTTCACTATGTTTTGGCCCCATCTTAATCATCGCTTGATTCACAGTCCGCCAATACTTTAAAACACCCTCCAACTGTTCCCTTATTACTTCACATACCTACTTGTGCTCATGCATCAGTCCCGTCTCACCTCGATTACCAGTTTCACTTCTGAATAATGTTCATCACTCCCGCTCCATACCACATATTGCCTGATTCACTTTCCCGCAGCATTCACAACATTTACAGTTCCTCAACTTCTTAATTGCCAACTCCTTCTCACGCACTCGTTTCGTCTCCACTTAAATTCCAGTCCTCTCTCACCACTTCCGTCGTCTTACCAGTTCGCGTACTCACTGACAGTATGTCTCTCGCCCCGCGCACCTTCTCGTTCGCCGCATTCCCCTCGACTCGTTTGAACGGATCATTTGACTCGGCCGCCACTACCGCTAAATTTAATTATAATACTGTATAACAATTCGTTTCAATATATATGTATGTATATATATGTATATATATATATATATATGTATATATATATATATATATATATGTATATATACAGGGTGTCCAGAAGCTCCCGTTACAAAAAAATACCACAAATTCTGTGATGCCAAACATGAAGAATGGCAGGTTCAGTTTTTTCCGAAAAAAATTTTGTCTTTGAGAAAATTGAGTTTAAAAATCACTTCCGGGGCGCGAAATTCAAACCGGCCGCAACGACACTGCAGACAGTACGGAGCATCCTTCCGCACCGTCTGCGCGGAGCATTTCCTCGTTTCTCCGCGTAAACGGTGAAAGAGTCGAGTAATATTCTGTAAAGCATCGCGTTGCTTACACTAGAATACTTAATAATATCAAGTATTTGCAGGTTCTATTCAATAAATATTTTAAATGTACGTACAAAATATCGAGTTTTGTTCAAAATGATAGCCACAGTACACGGCGGCGTAAACATAAATTATGAACACGATCCAACATTTATGAATAAGATTGAATCTCCTGGAATGCTCGAATTGTTATTTTTAGCACATATTAATATGAACTAGTGCTTTGGACCTAAGATTGCCACGTAAATGATAGTCTCCTGAAGTTTATTCTAAATATAGTGATATAGTAAAAGCGTTTCGGAAATGAAATATTCATTTCCTGGATTCCCGTTCCATGAAAATACTGAGTTTATCTCTGGGCGCGGAATTTGAATTGATACGTTTTACAGTCATTTTGTGGTGATGCAGACCGAACTGTGCATTGAAGAACCTTTGTAGGGGCACGTAGGCCATTAACCTAACCCACAGGTCAATATCAACAGAGATAAAATAGCGTCGCCACATTTGAATGCAACAATGAATAAAAAATACAAAAATAGTATATTACTGGTGTGAAAGGATAAAAGACTGAGGAAAAACTGTGATGTTGCATTGCGTGATGTACAAATACTTCTAGCAGGCAAAAGTTTGACCGTGGTTCACTGAGGTTACCGGCCCACTGCCATTCGCAGCTCGTATTATGGTCGGTGTCCTTGCATTTGTCACTTGCTAGGCCGCGTCACATCGTGGTTTATATCGTATGGTGAACCTCCCACCGCCGCCTAGTGATTCGCCCATCAGCCGCATGTCAGTTTTGCCTTAAAAAAAACAACAGATTGCACAGTTCGAAACCCGGCCTGCACAGTGGTCATGGCTGAAAAAGCACCTGTACGGAGTCATCTTTCCCCTTCCCTCCCCTCCGCACCCCTCCCCCAGCGTCCCGCCACCGGCAGCGTATACTAAAAGCTAAGCGCAGTCAAGGCAAATTAGTAGAAATATCGAGTTTGAGTGTGAGAGGCCAGAATAAGCATGTTTTCAATTAATGAGTACTGCGACATGTACTTAGTCTTCGGCGAGTGCCGGAGCAACGCTCGTGCGGCAGCTCGAGTGTACGCCGAGAGATACCCTAACAGAAGACTCCCTTCCCACTACGTTTTTCTGCGTCTCGACGCAAGAATACGTGCGTCGGGGTCAGTTTTACCGGGCGGAAGTGTCGATGCAGGTGTTTCTCGCTCATCTGTCGCTACAGAGGAAGCAGTATTGGAACATTTCGAACATGAGCCTTCGAGCAGTTTGCGAAATTTTGCGCGAATGGGTTGTTTATATTAACTTTTTTCCTTACAACTAAAAGAATTCAATTTTCAATGTGAAAATAATTTTATGTATTATCAGATATGTTTTGGGAAAAAAATATACAATAGAGTTCAAGTTATGATTTAATTTGCATATTGTTTATGTTTATTCCTGTTTTCCATAAAATATTCTTTTGAGATAAAAATCCCTCATAAGTAAAAAAATAACCAACAAAAAACTATGTAATTATTAGGGTGTTTTTATGTAAAATCTACAAAAATTATCCAATTAATATTTTTCAGTTCAAAAAAGTATGCAATTATTAAATGGAAAAGTTATAAATTGATTACTTTTTTAAAGAAATTAAAATATTGAACATGTAGAGATTTGAGAACTGAAAGATTTAGGACATGCATGTAAAGTATTCCTAATTAATTTAAAGTAGCAAAATATGCATGTTCTAAAATGTTTAAGTAGTAAGGATACTGATTCTGCATTAAAATAAATTAAAATAAATTTAAAAAATTAAATAATTTAAAAGAAGGTTTGGGGTGAAAATTGATTATATTGCATAATCTTTTTCCTTTTGTCGATTTTTGTTGTACATTATGAAAATATCAAAGAAAAATATTGAAAATTAAAACACTGAAGTAGTGTAGTAGTGAACTGTTTCTACTCCCTTACATTCTGTACTACGTAGTAGCCTCGAAGAATTAAATTGAAGAAATGGTCGTTACTCATTTGTGTACGTATCTGCTAACTACAATGCAAGCTCAAAGAAACAAAACAACTAAAAGAATACTTCTCCCGAGTAGCTGTCAACTGCCTTATGAAATGGTTTCACGAAGTAATTCCAAGATTTGGGAGAAAGACATGCTCTCATCTTGCATCTGGAAAAGCAAAGCGGCGGGTAGAATGGTCATTCAACTTCGAGAAATGGATAGTCGAGGCCGCTTGCCTTAACTTCGATGTCCCACGTAGAACAGTTAGCATATTTTGCATTAGCAGTTATTCCGGAACGCTTTCGCTGCGGCAGCAGGAAGTGCTCTTCCTTTACCACATATTACTGAAGCTAAAATAATAGATAACTAATTTAGGAACAGATACTTTTATTTAGGAATTATTTGCAATATTTTTGAGGGGGGAAATATTGATATCCATCAATTAGGGCTACATCTTCGATAAACCGTCCAGCGGTTATTAAGAAGTTTAAAGCTGGCTATCTTTAGTTTGATAATTCAGAAAATGACAACCGGGAGAATCAACTCAAATTCCAAAGATAATCAATAAACTCAGTATTTTCATTAACGAATATTTTATTTCCGAATTGCTCCTTAGTGTATCACGATATTTAGAATAATCTACAGGAGACTATCATTACGTGGCAGTCTTAAGCCTAAAGCACTAGTTCATATTAATATGTGCTAAAAATAACAATTCGAGCATTCCAGGAGATTCAATCGTTTTCATAAATGTTGGATCATGTTCATAATTTATGTTTACGCCGCCGTGTACTGTGGCTATCATTTTGAACAAAACTCGATATTATGTACGTACATTTAAAATATTTATTGAATAGAACCTGCAAATACTTGATACCAGTGGCGGCTCTACCATAAGGTCACATGGTCACGTGCCCTCCCACTTGTAAAGGAAAATATTAATAGTGGACTGAAATGCGTGTCATATTATCGAGTAATAATTCTAGAGAATTTACGTTAAAGTTTTCACCGGCGATATCGATACTATTTCACAGCGCTGATAACGAGGTAGTTGTGGCAACAGGGCGAAGATCGCAAGCTTCGTGTGACCAGCTCCCTCCCGTTCAGCAAAGCTTTTCCTCATAGTGCGAGGAAAAAAGGGAGGGGGTAATGCTCCCTTAAGGCCCTTCACGGTCACACGTTTTTTGTGACTGCCACTGCAAGCGCCACTTTACAGATGTACAAACAACGCTCATAGTGTCTGAGAAATGAAATGCTGATTAGCTCAGGACCCGCGTAATCTTCGTAATATCAGCAGCTGTGATTCTGTGAGATTTTTTTTCTTGATCGTGAGCGTTTGTTGTTTCAATTGAATTGTTCTCTCTTCTCACTCTGCCTAGTTAATATGTGAGAAACCAATGAGGAATTTCAAGTGTTTTTCAGTTTACAGCGCTTAAACTTCAAAATAAAATTTTTATTAGTTATTTTCTAGCTTTTTGTTTTGTGCCCTACCTGGCCTGAAGTTTAGGAGCCGCCACTGCTTGATACTATTAAATATTCTAGTGTAAGCAACGCGATGCTTTACAGAATATTACTTGACTGTTTCACCGTTTACGCGGAGAAACGAGGAAATGCTCCGCGCAGAAGGTGCGGAAGGATGCTCCGTACTGTCTGCAGTGTCGTTGCGGCCGGTTTGAATTTCGCGCCCCGGAAGTGATTTTTAAATTCAATTTTCTCAAAGACAAAATTTTTTCGGAAAAACTGGACCTGCCATTCTTCATGTTTGGCATCACAGAATTTGTGTTATTTTTTTGTAACGGGAGCTTCTGGACACCCTGTATATATATATATATATATATATATATATATATATATATATATATATATATATATATAGTGTGCGTACGTAGGTATGTTAATAAGTATCTGCAATTTTGCTCTATTTGCCTTTAGTTTGGCTATACGGCTTTGTGTGCTCCCTAAACACTAAATGGAGCCGATGTCTTTGTCTGTAGGAAGTTTTAGCGTCATCTGATCAGTCTGTCTTGCGCTGTTGTGGTATAAATATGACTACAGCACACACTGTTTGCACCAAAAAAGAAAAGCATTCCGTAATCCGATTTTTTATGGTTTAAATGTATACCAGGGGCGGAAATCCATAGCAGATTTTCAGCACAATACGAACACAAAGTTTTGCCACAGAGAAGTGTTTGCCAGTTATCAAGACAGTTTAAAAGTGGTCCAACGAGCGTCAAGAAAGAAAATAATATGGAAATAACAACTGCGACTGAAGAAGAAAGAAGCTACAGCTGCAACTGATCCCAATACTGAACAATTACGTGCCTTGATCCTGAACAACAGACGAGTTGATGAAATGGCAAACCATATGCATTAGCCGTGGCTCTACATATGGGTTCCAAAACAACTCAATGAAGAGCACAAGCGCAATTGTGTGAGAATCGTGTGTTGGAGCATCCTGTTCACAGTCCCAATCTCGCCCCGTCGGATTACCATCTGTTTGGTCCGTCGATTCTGCTTCGATCAACAGTTCAAAGAAGTGGTGCATACGTGCCTTGTTGCACAATCAAAAACCTTTTTTTCAGAAAGTACCGGAAAGCTTGTGGTGGACCAAATGCTTTGTGAAAGCAGAGTGACTATGTTAAAAAATGATATCAATAAAATTGTTTATTCTTCCTGTAATAAATTTTAAAAAAATTGATTGCAGATACTTATAGACTTTATAGAAAATAAATATGTAAAGGTAATAAATTCACGTTTCACTCATTATTATATTTAATTTTACATCTAGAAATTCCTCTTCGTATCCTGTAAAAAATAAACAAGAAATCTCCTTAAACTCCAACTGATCCTTATGCAAAGATTCCGTTGGCAATTCACTACATCTCCTGAGGGCCTTGAACCACCCAGCGCTCTCTAGGCGCTTCCCTTATCGGCGAGTGCTCATCGTCTACCCCTTCCTACTTTCTTCCAACCGCAGCCACCGCTGCAACACGAGTGGGCGGAAAGTCGTAAGTAGCAGTCCACAGTTCCTCCCCGCCCCCTCCTCAACCCCACTGTGTAAATCTTCGTGTGCTGCCTCCCCTCCGCCCTGCCGCCGCAAATCATCCCCTCCATTGCAATTACTGCCCCTCGCCCCGCCCCGCCGCGTGCTGCGCCGCTGTTTAATCCGAACGCCCGCAGAATAATTCCCAACCTCGCCGGATGGAGCGCTGCTTCGCTTTTACCTGCGTTTACGGTGTCGCCTACGTCAGAATCCCTGCGAATTCAGAAAGATAGAAATAGGAAGGTTTTTATTTGAATGAGGTCTGGAAGAATTGAGATTTTTTGAAAGCCGCGTGTTCGTGGGAAGATTTCATTGATGCTGATCAAACATCTGCGTAGTTTTAATGTGATGTTTTACAGCTGCACGTAATTAATAAATGGTAAGAGAGATATGATCCGCGAATATGGAGCCTATGTTCACATGAATTTGCTCTTCAAGCTTTTCAGTTTTTAGTTCACCTCATAGAAGAGACAGCGGCACTTTTTGCTGATTTTTTTGACAACGGTAATTCGCGTTTGGGCTTTAAATTCTGCAAAATTCTGATATTATGACTTAAACACTTCTTCCAAAATTCCCTTCATTTATTTCAAATTTGATCTCTCCATTGTTCCAGCGACCACAATCTGGGAGGCTGATCTTCGGAGTGTATTATTCTACTTTTCGAATATCTGCCTAACTAATCCGGTTTCAGTTGCGGTCCCAGTTATGTGTCAATTTTTATTGCATTTCAAATCCCCCGACCTGAATCGAAGTTTAAATGAGACATCAAAGCTTATAAAGCCGTTATACTATCTACTGAGCTATCGACCGCAATAGTAAGGTGGCAGAATGTCCCAAAACTGAGACAACGATCCCTTATATGAGTGTATCTTCAAAGCTTGTTGTTATGATCCTCATAAGGAAAGCACAATATCAAAGTTTACATAACATTTATTCACTAAGAAAAAAAAGGCAGATGAATACAAATCATTGAACAGAATAAGTTTGTCGGCGTAGCCATTCGAAAAATAAGCTTAACTTAACAGGCCTCGGCAATAGCGCGGGTGCAATTGCGTCCGCAATGGCGCGTTCACTATGGTCTGATTAAAATAAGTTGGTGATTGACGGTTGCGTTCCTGAAGCTGTTGCTATATGAGTATATGATTTGGTTACTTCTATAAGCATTTACTTGTGTTTATTATCGTGTCCTGGAAACGAGAGCTCAGTGGTACGCAACCTGTTAACGTCGCTCCTTTCCATTCGCAACTGCCCATCACCAACTTATTTTAATCGGACCATAGTCGGCAAGACGGTGGGGTTCACTATCACGGGAGTGCGAGTGAGAGCTTACAGGCCTCTGTCTTCAGAATAAGGGAGAGAGAGTCTGAGTAGTGGAGCGTGCCCGCCAGACTTCTATCTGGCGGGGGAAGCAGCGTCATTACATTTGTAAAATTAATTTATAGGTTTACGTGAAGGTTTTTTGAAGAAATAAAAAGCCTTGCTATTATTATCTTCTTATCATAAAGTCTCCACTGATAAAATCCTGAAGCATCTCTAATACACACTATCACAAAATAATACTCGTTCAAAAACCTAAATCAATAAATTAATTGAAAAATAAATTTAAAAAACCGCTGTGCATCTTATCAGGCAATCAACGCCTTCTAAATCTGGTTAATGAGCCTAAAGCTATGCCAGCCAGTAAAATCACCATATATCGCAATATTCACAATATTCCTTGTTAGCGCACTCTGCACGAGCAATTTTTTTTTCTTTTGACGAATACTATGCGACTGCATCCACATATTTGTCTCGGTCGCGACACCGATCCATTGATGACACCAACGTCATTCCATAGCCTATTGAATTTTTTTGGATGGGTGTCTTCCAGGACGTCATAAGGCGCGTCCCACATAGTCCTTCTTTCCTTTCCTCTTAATCTCTCTCCATTTCTCTCTCTCCATCTCCCTCTTTCCTCTCTCTCCTCTCTCTTCCTTCTCTCTTCCCTCTCTCTCCTCTTCTCCTCTCCCCTCTCTCTTCCCTCTCTCTCCTCCCTCTTTCCTCTCTCTCCTCTCTCTTCCCTCTCTCCTCCTCTTCTCCTCTCCCCTCTCTCCTCCCTCTCTCTCCTCTCTCTTTCCTCTCTGTCCTCTCTCCTCATCACTAGCCCAACTATATCGTTAGCCATACAATTTCTTGTTCTTGTCCAGTAGCATTTTCTTTCTAATTAATTAGTTTAGATATATCTCATACTAATAATCATGAAAGTATTCTTAAATATTGTCCTGTATTTATTGTTATTTATTTAATTATTAAAAGGTATCTACCTCACCATCAATCTTATTAATGTGTATTTATTGTTTAATATAACGCTCAGATTACGGTTCAATCTACATGTACGTTTATGTTGTTTTTGAAAATAATAATATATTTTTAAAATAATTATACAAGCACAGTGGTACAATTATTATATTTGAATGTACATGAATCCCACATTGTTCGTAAACCGCATAGAGACGTTACAATTGCTGATGTGTCCCCTACTGCCACTGCTAACTAATTTACCAATGTCGTTGTAGTGGAATCGCCTATTAATATCGTCACAAAACCTATTTTTTATTGCTACTCTTATCTCGCACTTGTTAAGTCACGGCTGGCTCCTCAAACGCATCTCCTACCTACACAGTGTAGATAATTGTGTTTGAAATTCACATTTTGCTGTTTTTCATTAATTTATTGTTGTAGGGCCATTACTTCTTTCCTTTATTACTGCTTCTTTTCCATTCTAACACCCCACCTCCCCTTTTTCGAGTTTCCCATCCGCTGAGGTGTTCTCCGTTACATGCATAGAATAAATATTTTATCAACCTTTACGTAATATTAGCTCGTTACAGAATCAGTTTCCAGTTAATCTGACATAAATTTTCAAACTTGTCTTTATTTAATACACCTTATCCTCTTTCACCAAAATCATTGAATTTCAATTATTTTATTGCATTCTAAAACCTCTCTTAACCCAAAATAGGTAAATTGTAGAACTGACCATGTTCAATTCATCCAGAACACCAGTCCATAAATAAGAATTGCTTCCTGAATTACTCCTAAAGATTCATAAGTAAATTAAGGAAATTACTAATTCCTTGAATTATGAAATTCTGGGCCATAGACATGGACTCCTACCTCAAAAAATCTTAACACATCATCTATAGCTGAGTGCAAATTGTACAAGAATTAGAATTCTTAATCCCAAATACACAATGAAGTTAATTACAAAATATTATTACTCTAGAAATAATTGCAGCAAACATTCACATTGGACAACAACTATGATATTAACTAAAACTTAAATATAGCGCTTAATACATTCCTTGTTTAATGTTATACTTCAATCTTACATTTATTATGTAAATGTTTAAACCGATAATTAAATGCAATAGAATAGAAATTTGAAGTGTATTTGTTGGTATTGGGAACACGAATTACTGTGAAGTGGGGTTGTTGTGGAACTCTGTACATTATTATTTTTTTCTTTCAAGAATTACAATTTAATTCCCAAAACGTGTTATGCCTCGTGAATTCCATCTGAACTAATTCTGAAAGAGTAATCGTAACAAATTTACACCAGCCTTATTTTCTCTTCGTGCATCTAGAGCAACATACTTTTCTAGAAAAAAATACTTTCATTTTATCTAATTTCAAACTACACATTTCACTCGACTTAATTCTAGTTCAGCAAGTAAATTGTGCCATTACTTAATTTCACTCGGGTAATCGCATCGCTACTTAGAAGTAATGAGCGTGACTCTTGCTTAATTAGGGCGCCACATAACTAAAAACACGACGAGTGTAAGGAACGCGAGCGAGCGAGCGACCGACTTCACTAGCACGAGGTCCCGCCCGGCGCAGGAAATACGCAAACGCCCCTCAACGCAGAGGCGGTAACTCCCTCCACCCCCACCACCCCCGCCGCCGCCCTCGCCTCCGCCGCTTCCCGAGAGACGCGGCCGGAAAATTAAATCGCGCCGCCGGGCGGCAGGCAATTGTTTCCGAACACGCGAGCATCGCAAAGCGCGTGCCCCGGCAGCGAGGACACGTAGCCAGTCAGCATCTAACCGCCTCGCTCCCTCGCGGGCGCGCGCAAACCCCCGCCACCCGACCACCCAACACCGCCACCCAACATCGCCCACCCCCACCACCACCACCCACCACCCACCGCCCACCGCGGCTCTGCCATCGCCGCACTCCGTCGTCTTATGCACTCTGGCACAGACGCTGTTCAGTCGTTACCTTTGTGGCCGTCATTTCTTCCTTTCCTGCAGCCAGTGCCACGCCCACCGACTTCGGCCGCCCCTACTTTCTAAAGATGCTCTTTCATCGCCCCAACCCTCGCGAAAGACTCTGGTTTAGGTAACACTGCTAGACCTTACCTTTATCCATCCACCATCTTCACCACCCTTTCCAACATCTCTTGCCTTCATCATGGCTACGCGCCATTCTATTGCTTTTCGCTTCCATTTCACCGACATCGCTGCTTCTGTCACTTTATGTAGTGGGAAACCACCTCTGCTCCACCATTACCTTTATCTCCTCTTACCGCATCCTACATGCCTACCTACTCAGCCCGATCCTCGACTACCGTTTTAAACCCACCATTAGGCGCCGGTGTCTAAATCATCCGTCGGATATTCCTGATATTGCGTCATCCACCTATAGCTTCCCTCATTTTTTTTCCACCCGCCGCCATTTCTACCTCGTCCTAGTCACTCTCCACAATCTTGCAATTCCTTGGCAATGTCCTCTCCAAGTACCCTTCCCCATTTCCGGTCCCCCGACGCTCCCTCCTGCTTGGTTCTGGTGCCGCCATCGCCATCCCATCCCGTCCCCGTCCCGTCCCCCCCTTCCCCGCGGCCGCGCCGTTTCTCCTCCTACGTGTCGGCCGTGTGCTCCAGCGAGCCGCGCGGCAATTCCAGGCTCTGCAAACATTAGCAGCGAGCTGCGCCAAGACGCGCCGGAATTTTCTATCAACTGGCGGGGCGGGGCGGAGCGGGGCCCGCGCCGGAGGTTGGGAAGGGGGGGAGGGCACGAAAGCGCCCCCGCCCCCCGAGTAATGCCTTCTCGCATTCGCCGCCGCCCCCCGCCCCGGCCCACCCCCGGGCCCGTCCCGGCACCCGCCCCCGTTTCGCTCCGCTCCGCCCAACTTCTCGCTCGCGCGGGTCCCGGGAAACGGGGCAGCGGCGGGAAAGCTGGCGGTGGAGGAGGAGGGCGGGAAGGAGGGAGAGCGCGGTTACCGAGAGGGTGCGGACGAAGCGAAGAGGTTCCTAGGAGGACGGTGGCGGAGGAGCAGGCGGCGGACTGCCGACTAAACGGTTGGAGTGGTTTCGTAATGCAAGGAGAAGTCTCGAGAGGAGTGTAGGCTATTCCGACGCTGGCGCGGGCGGCGGGGCTGGGGCTGGAAGGGATGGGAGGGAAGAGAAGGGAAGGGAAGGGAAAAAGGGAAGGGGGAAGGGGCGTGGTGGGCCCCACGATGAAGGAACGGAAATGTGCTGAAGTTTCGCAGCGGCTGCCGAGTGGTGTCGTGAATGCTGAATTTCAGGCGCACAGCGAGAAGTTGAGAGTTGGGGATAAGTGGAAAGAATGGCGGGTGGTGTTGGGCGTCGAAACGAATGATCGGTGTTTCGAGTCGCGCGGACAAATTGTGTTTGTTGTTCTGAGTGTGCGGGCGGAAGTCTTAACGTTGAATAGAAAGTTTAAGTGTGAATGACGCCATTAGGTCTAATGAAATTCGTTTCGATATTTTAGTATTTTATATAGTAACTGGTATAATGTGAATAAATGTATTAATAGATATCCAAGTGTTAAAAACTCCAATTATTTATAGATTAAAACAAGATAGTACAAGATTAAATGTAGAGAAAGAATAACGAAGCACTGAAAACAAGTTTCGGTATTCTTTCATGTTGAAGTGTGATTATATTAAAACTACTTGTAAAATAATTTGAAGCTTTTAAATTTTAAAAACTTATCCTAAAATGATTTGAAATTGGATATATTATGTTTCAGAAAATAGACTTATTTCCTGACCTAGCATTCAATTGTGTGGTTTTAAAGAAAAGTACCTCGTTGTTAATTTTTGTTTGGTTTGGTTTTTATAATTCCGATGTGTACCTGTTGAAAACAAATATCTATCTCATGATGTACTAAGATTCAAACGACAATAATATTGATTCGTAGAGAGCAAAATGTAGCATTTAATGAAACTTTTGCAATTTGTTCCAGTACCATAATAAATTTTTTTCTGAAATTTTAATACCGATAACGTCAAAGAGAATTTTATCCATGTCAAAAGTATATGAACGGGTGTAGTACGACGTATGCAGTGTGAATTGAGAATTTCAAATAATTTCAAGCAGGAATTTATTTTTCTTCGTTCGTGACCTCTTTCAGCGCATTACATCAAATAATACACACGATTATATTTGATGACACAGATCTACGTTACCTACATCACTTACTCGATATGAAAGAAGGCCAGGGTTGATCGGCACTTACATAACTGCTCCCAACACTTGCAATAAAACTGGAACATTTTGTCGAAAGATAAAGGTAATGAATGTTTACTATAGTATATGTCAACAACCTCGCTCAAAAATGATAATAACTATCTCTAAAATAATAATGACAAGACGCGATTTATCGTCCTCCTCAATGCTAGTAGAAATATGTCTGTTTTTACCATAAGGACGTGAAACATCACATTATATGCCAACTAATGAACTTTAATTTGAATTTAGAATAACTTTAAATGTATTTCTTAATCAATGTATCAATGTATGTAAGAAGTTAATCAATGTTAAGAAGGTGTCAGTGTCAATGATTCTTCGCCTCTCAGGATAAGCATGAAGTAGGTATACATTAGTGTCACAATAAAAATCTATTACATCTATCTACAATATAATCATGTTTAATGTATGAATTTGCTACAATGCTTTTTTTTCATGGGTGTAGCACCAAATACCAACAAATAAACCTTCTCGCAGGTAAAACGTCCTCATTGAAACCAGAATTGCCCTTGTGTTAGCCTCCTAACCGACCTAGCCGAATCCTGCTTGATGTCTGGAACGCCTACGCAGTACCCCGTTCCGGAGGTGTCGTGGATCCTGTTGAATCTGGCAATGAGTCGTGTAGACGAGGGACCGCTACTTGTACAACGAAGGGAAGCGCAGTTAACGTAAAGGCGGAGGGCAGAGCAGCGATCTCCGAGCGCCGGCGCGGAGGCGGGGGACGAAGGCGCGGGCGCGGACGGGGGCGGGGAAGGGGGAGGCGCTGTGCACTCGCAGCCGCAATTACCACTGCAGCCCCCTCAGCAAACATCGCTGGCGGTCCGGGGTCGCCCCTCCCCGCTCCCTCGCTCCGCTCCGCCCCGCCCCGCTCCGCCCCGCCTCGCTCCCTCCCGTTTCGCCCCGATCATGCTGCCGTCCCGCGCATCTCGGAACTACTACTCCGGTCCGCTCCGCTTCATTCCTTAACCCAACCAGGGTTTAATGTTTGCTGAAGCATGCGGTTAATTTTAAACACGTTTTTGTAGGTTGATAACACGTTTTTGAAATTATACATGTACCGTGAAGAAAAAAGACTTCATAACAGAGCTTCAGGCGTAAGACAACTGTCTACCATTTCTCGGTATCCTCTCCGACCGAGTGGTCTGTCAGCGACGGAGTGGGCGGATGTGAGGAAGATTGCGACATGAGAACAGTCTACCCGTTTTCGCCCCGATCATGCTGCCGTTCCGCTCACCTCCGAGCTATTGGGGTTCTTTCTGCTTCGTTCCTTAACCCAGCCCAGGTTTTAATGTTCGCTGAAACATACGTTTAATTTTAAACACTTTTTGTTGGTTCTTATATCACATTTTTGAAATTATGTATGTATTGCGAAGAAAAGACTTCGTGGCAGAGCTTCTTTCGGGAGGTGTAAGAGAACCATCTACCATTTCTCAGTATCCTCTCCACCCGAGTGGTCTGTCAGCGAGAGAGTGGGTGAATGCGAGGGAGATAGCGACATTAGACCAGTCTATTTAGACCACGTGATTGGCAACCTTTTCGTGTGGACCAGTTGTGCTCTAAGATCACAAACTATCACCAAAATGTAACGCATGACATCATCTTGAAAGGCAGAGGAGAAGTTTTAGCTGAGTGCCTGGCGACTGACTGTGGTTAGGAGGAAGCACTGCCGTCAATCAAAAATTTATCCCATTCATACAGGAAGATTTTTATCTACACTCTTTCATCCTTTAGAGGGGCTTTGTTTGTTCACACTTAACAGTGAATTGCTGGACGGGAGCCTTGCAGAAATTATAGGTTATCTCTCGGGTTGGGTCATTGTAGGTACACCTCAGGATTATACGCTAACGTATCAGCGATTATGGCAAGTATTTAGACAGAGTATTTCGAAAAGTGTAAATTTCTCTTGAATTTTAAAGCTATTTGTACGTTCAGAAGGTAGAACTTCAGCAAATGAATAAACTGTTCATGAACGAAACGACGACCGTAAATTCGAAAGTAGTATATTAAAGACACTTTCATGTGAGTTACTCTTTTATTATTTATTAGAGACCACCTTGAAAGTAAAGCACACACAGTATCCGCAGACGAAAGATGAAATATTATAACACCAGCCTGTAAATGTACTAAAAGTTATTTCGGTACTGCTACTGAAAGTATTTTCCGTACGCTGCAATAGAAATGTCTTGAAATATACCAATTTCAATTCTGCTTTCATTTTCATCCATGTTCATCACCACCGATTGAAAAAATCAGTACGTTTTCATGTTATTCTATCGTAGATAGTTCATTAAAAGTGTCGTTTACTTTACGAGGGGACTCAACCTACGGCCTCGTCGGGTGAACTCTCCCTAAAATTCACCATCCATTTTCTGCCTTTGGAATGTATATTACTATTTTAGTACGAACTCATTGAAGCTTAGAAGTAAATATAATTCACAATATGCGGAAAAGGAGGTCTGTTCAGATTAAAACGCCACAGTGTTTGTGTTTTGTTTACTTCGCTGTAGGCATCCTTTAAAATGTTTTTGTCGTACGCGCACGGTCTATTTTAACTTTTCAATAAATCAGTATCCACCAAACACTAAGTTGAAGTCCTAGTGTTTTTCTTACATGAATATTGAAAAACCAATTTCTGTTTAATATTCGAAAAAAAATATTCCATCGCAAGAAATGCTCGTTATTTGAATGCAGATACAAAAATATTATTAATTGTAAATATACATCAAATTATTTTAAATGTATTTTTTCATAAACATACCTAATGCATATATTTAGATAATTAAAATCAAAGAAAATCAAACATTGCACTTTCCATCTCTCCTGAAATAGCTTTAACTGTTCAGAGATGAGTTCTAGAACTCTTCTTACAAATAATCAATGTCGACCGCTTCCGCTGGTGCATCCAACCAAGCAGACGGCAGCAGTTTGCAAGAATCGGCGCCTCCTTCAGGGCGGTGCACGTTCTCCGCATCGAGGATCCTGGGTTCGGTGTCGGAATCGAAGCGGGGCAAGGGGCGCATTCGAGGAAGGCGGTCGGCACACTCCAGAGACCGCAGCAGCCTCCGCTCACGCCTCGGCCATGGCTTCACCCGCCCTACCTGCTGCTCAGGCCTCGACTCCGCAACGCCCCTTGCTGCTGCTCGCGCCATCGCCGCCGCAGACTCCGATATCGCGTCCACCCACTAAACCACCGCTCCCGCCAGCAGTTTGACCCCTCCGTCATCGTCGTCATTCCCGCCGCTGCCAGAATACCGCCACACCCTTCCCCGCATCAGCCACCTCTCGAACCAACGTCTTAGCCCCGACCCCGCCTTCACTAACAGCACCATCTCAACCTTCTTCTTTCTCATCACCACCATACTATCGCCACCACTGCCGCCACAACACGTTTTTACACCCTCCATCAACCCTTCCACATCATCATCACCCAAATCCACTTCCACCGCCACCGCTCCACCACCATCGACCGTCACCACGACTACTATCGTAACCTCTACCACCACCATGACCAACACTTCCATTGACACATCCACCGTCACTGCCGCCACCACAGCCTCCATACCACCACATCCTCCACCATTTCCGTCCCTACTGCGTCGCCAACCTCCCCATCACAACTGCCATTTCCATCACGCGCCTCCGTCGCCGCCGCGTGCGCTCTGTATTAAGCCGAAGTCCCGGGGTCCGCGCTCATCTTCGTATGCAAAGCGTCGCCGCGCTGCCATCGTCGCCCCGCCCCGCTCCCTGGCGCCTTTTCCACCTCCGCTTTCCTCGCCGCCCCCACCCCGCCCCCAAGGGCCCCGCGTCGCGTCACTGCATCGAACCTCCAGACGGCCGCGCTGAGCCTGCACTGCGCGCTGCACGCCGGGAACTACGGAGAAGAGTGTAACTATAGGGTGGCGCAAAAAAAACGCATAGATTTCGAACCGATGACGGCTTTATTTGATCACATACAAAATGTATTCACATCGCTACAATTATTAATACATCCAATTTGTAAATTGTCACGCATTCAAGCATTCTCTCAAAAATCTGTCTTCGTTCATCATCACGTTCGGGTATCTTCTGCACGATCATAATTTGTGTCAATGAAATTGTAACCCATCATCAGGATGCGCTGCAGCGAGCGACGGGACAAGACCAGAGTTAAAGCACGCCGCCTAGTGGAGTGGCGATGACTTAGAAGAACAGAAGCTCTTGTACTATCGACATTGTCCGGCGTTCGCATCTTGCGAGGAAAACCGGGCGACTTCTGCTTCTTGACTGATCCAGTTGTGCAAAAGAGGCAAACCAACGCAATATTGTGTTGCGAACAGGTATCGAACCATTTCGCGAAACATTGAAGTGTGTATGGAAAAGCCGTGAACTGTAATCACGTAGTCATGGCTTTTGAAGAAATTTGCTACAGCGAAAAAGAAGGTGCACGGACACTGCGCCATTAGTACTGAATCTGGACGCTTTCACCAACAAAACCAACAAGTCCCCCGCCCTGTCATTCTACTCCCACCACTGATACTCATCCACTGATCAAACCCAAGGGTCCTTTTGCGCCACCTCTGTTTAGGGCTTTATTCATTCACTGTGAAGTGCTGTGTAGTGAGAGCGAATGTGCGGAATGAATACTGTAAATAATGTAAATAAAATATGATATTGCGTTAATCTAAAAAAAGGAAGATGAAACGTTTACTCCAAATATTTTCCAAAAATTAGTATTAAGGGGAAAGTTTTAATTTGTACTTCAAATTAGGTAAGCCAAAGAGCTTATCGATTATTTCACTAATATATTTAGGCTAGAATTGAATTAGTTTTAGGTGAAATATTTCAAATAAAGCTCTCCCACTTTCTACTAAATGCTCAAGGCTGTGGTATCAAACTGTGTATTCTCCCGTTGAAAAATTAATTCTTGCCTCCACAGAGCTCTTATCAAATATAAATAACGAAAAGGAGACCTTCATTCAAGCATTCTCAAAAAAATCATCCCCGTTCGAAGCTACGTGTAGTCATGCATCGTTTAAAGACACTAGGTAAAATTTATCTCGCCGAGGGGCACATTCTGTGAAGAAATGAAACAAAACACAACTAGAAACAATTATAGAAATATATTTATTAATTATTTAATTAAATGAACAATTCAAAAGAAAAGAAACTTAACGCATACTACATTACAAAAAACCAAGGGAGGTCGTGAATGGTGAGGACCCAATGCATACCAATGGGGATCGGGTTAATGACTGACTCCAACTTACTTTTTCTCATCTCTGTTTACGTAAAGAGTTACAGTTTCATGTTCAGGACTTTTATTATTAGAATCTTTCTGAACCCTAAGAGATAGTTTTCGTCTTTCAACGCTTATCGGATGTTTGCAAAAATTCGAAACTGTCGTCAAGCGTAATCGCTTTGTGGAAACTTCGTTGCTGTCTTTTAGCGAGACCTTCCCATAAACACTTTCATATCCTATTTTAGCATCTGTCGAACTAGGGAAAACTTGTGCATTTTAATCACGTAGTGAATGTTTAGTTTGTTTTTCAAAAAATATGACATGGCCATTTGTGACTCCCGCATAAAGATTCGCACGTACAGAAAACTTTCAAAATATATATGCCCTTGACATACCTCAAAAACTGAAAAATACTTCAACACAAACTTTTAGAAAACTTTTGTAAAATATTGGTAAATCATGTATATTCATTTCAATGAAAGTATAGGTGGAATTAAAGACTGCTAATCAATGCTTTATTTAGAGAGAAATGTTTTTCTTCATAAATGTCAGTTTCGTGGTCACGTA
>JAHLJT010003106.1:0-43804 GCA_031308135.1 Acheta domesticus | reverse complement strand
GGAGATCCACGTAAGCCAGGTCACTGTAGTGAGAGGTACAGATTGGAAGAGGATATCCAAGGAGAATGCCGCTATATATCAAGCCTTTGCGGAAGAGCCGTTTGGGAACTTCGTGGTATATAAGTGAATACTACTCTACTCTAATTTTCGTTCCGAGTTTTTAATACTGCCTTATTTCAATGAAATAGCATTATCAAGCAACTATAGAAACAGAAAACGTGACTATGATTCGAACTGTAAAATTAACATCAGTAAAAATCAATAAATATTGTAAAAATAGAAATAAACTTTTTAAAAAAGGACTACTTAAACAGAATTTTAAGTCTTTCTTATCACTACAAGTGTAAATAAAAATTATATCTAGTCATAATAATCTAGCGATAACCTCGAAATATCTTTCACACTGTATCGACATTCAGTGGATTACGTTAGGGGCGATGGTAAAATAATCGTCTTAATCAAACGTGGAATAAAATCCAGTGATACGAAATCCAGTACACCCAGTATGAAAATTGTTATAGGTCTAGTTAAACTCCATTTTTTATTGCAAAATCTACATGAACTGACCGCGATTATGTGGTTAATTTTGTGAAGTTAAAACGTTTAATGGATACTATTAAGGATTTTTTTCGCATGTAACAGATGAAAGCCGTGACATTTCTTACCTATATAAAATATTGAGACTCATAATATTAAAGAAATAGCATGCCATAATGTAACAGAGGAATTGTTTTCTTCGCAGTAAATATATCCTAGGAATGATTGCTGTTACATTTTCAAACACTTCTGTTTTGTGCATACTTCATTTCTTCTTACTGGAAAATCTTTTCCCCATTTTCAAATGTATCCGTCTAGCCGATAGTAATTCCTTTATCTTTCAAAATACCATCTTCACTTAGGATATCTGCTGCGTTATCCCCACTAAAGGTTCATTCCTGTTCTTAATGCTTCATAATTTAAACCATCTTACGTACGCCAAGCCTTTTTGAACCATATATTTATGACCTTATCCTCTTTAACATTCCTATAATCTTAATTTCAATTTGTTAATTATCATTTCGAATTCCCTCCTATCTAATGCAATATTCTCTATTATTGTAGATAGAGAATTAGCGGGAGAAAAATACGCAATGGAAATTCTTAAACCCGTCTTTGTCGTAAATATGCTGTTGGGGTCGTTGTGCTCTTTGAGAAGAGCAAAGAACACGGAGGCGAGAACAAGGGCTAAGTCACGGTCGGGACAGGTCCGGAGTGTGGAATTGGGATATGGGGCACGAGCTGAGAGAAATTGCAGACGTGTTGGACGTGGGCGGGCTTGGCACCTGCCTGCAGTGTTGTTAACGCTTTCGCGGACCGTGACGGAGAATGCAGAAGTTGCCACATGTGGTTTTCGCAGAAGCGGGTGTTGGGAAGAGTGTGCAATCGCATAGTGCGGCCTTTGGACCGTTAAATAGGCAGATCGAAGATCTTGTAAGTGGCCTATTCCGCCTTAATATGTACCACTTAATGCAGAAAATATATTAAATACATTTTATTGGTGTAGCAGGAATAGTAAGTTAATATTATACTTTAAGAATCAGATTTTGTTACTATTATTTAATAGCAGTTCTGGGGATTAGGTACTGAGTCATTACAAAATATTCATTTATTAGATGTTTTTCTTTTAATTATTTTCATGATGAGTTCATCATTGTATTCACAACTGCAGTCTGGCGTACATTCTATTTTGGACGTACATTCGATTTTGTTTTCAAAGATATAAAAACGTTTAATATGCATTCTATTTTCATTTGATTTGCAGACTATTTGCTGTACTTTGATTATTGACTTACATAATATTACACCAGGATTATTCTGGAAATAAATTATTGAGTTGTTCACTTCAAGACCTGTTACAAATTGATCTTAATATCTTTCAGGTTGTGAAAGATTGAATTTGACATTATTGCCTATTGTTATGACATTTTTGCCTCCTGGCAAAACCAACGCGAGCTTTCGAGCATCGCCCTTTCCAGCGACCACGACGGGCTGTACTGTCAAGACATGCATAGTGGGCGTGTCCGTCGCCAGGGTTCGAAGTCGAGAACCTTGTCTAAGAAGACGCGCCCAGCTGTTAACGTTTCGCGCCTGCACCGCCATAAACCGGGCACGTCTTCTGCAATGCAACGCGACTCTCGACATCAATAACGTGTCGTTCATAAAAAGGCCCACGGTATTCTAATAGATTCCTCTTCAGGACACTCCCCGAATTTAACGGAATAACAATGGACGCTGAGCAATAAAATGGACAGCTCTCCGAAGATACGAGTCAGGGGTGGTAAAACTGGCTTTGTGTTTGGGGAAATGATTCCCCTTAACACATTGCGTGTACACTTATCCGGTAATCTTCGGCCGTCGTGTTCTGAACAACTCTAAAATTGCACTACCACTTCTAAACGAGTTCTAAAACTTTAATTTATAGTCGAATGGATGGAATTTTCGTATTTTATTATTTTCGTATGTGGCGTGATATATTTTAATGCATATTTCATATGAAAATTTGCAGGTCGTAAGTTTGGAGCCAAGTGCGAAAATGTCGCCCACCTCCAGTGGAGTCGCATGCTGGGCGGTGAGGGTCGACTGTTGCCTGGAGTGCATCGTCCTGAAGAACGAATGGTGAGTTCTGTGTGCACGTGCTCGCTCTTTCTCCCGGGAAATTTGCATAAAATGAGACGTTCGGAAAGCAGGGTTCCTGTCGGAGCGATCCCGTAACTAGATCTTCACCGTCTGAGCTTTATGGCTATCGCATCCTCACTTGGCGTGGAGGAACTGTTGAATTTGTGAATCTCTGAAAGGTTGCTTGTGTGAATGAAGAAGTCTGGAGTTGTTTAGAATTAAAGTAGTAACATGTGGCTTATTTGACTCCGTTGCGCGTTCGCATTAACTTTTGCAAACGTTTTTGAGATTTTGAAAACTGTGTTCATACGTTTACTTTAAAACAATTTCGTCGAATTAAGAAAGTGACTGTTCTTCAGAAAATACCAAATTTCTCCAAGATTTTATAAAAACTTGACTAATAGCACTAACTCCTACAAGAAACTCTGAAGCTTTATGAATTTGAAATATGTGGCAAAATAATAAATAATTAATGGCCTGCAGCGGCAAAAACGTTGCTCAGCAAAATCACACAGAGTTTTTTAAACAGTAGCACACACACTGATAAGAACAAGAAATAAAATGTTTTCGTAAAATACTGCTATACATTAAATATGTTAACTAAACTGACTTCATGAATACTGCAATAACATTGCATAAGTCCTGTATGGTTTTAACAATAATTCTATACGTACCAGGAATATTGAATAAGTAGTGCTACAACAGCATATATTTTCTCGCACTACAAGTATTTTGTAAATGACAACACAATATTATGATGGTACTTAGGGTGTATTTCAATCAGTTATGTTTTTCCACTCCGGAATTCGAACTCTTACTGTTAGATTACTTCCTAAAGACGAAAACCTGTATCATCAACACTGTAGTTTGGCACTGTTATTTATTCCCAATTTTCGAAAATACAGATAGTTTCTCGAAAATCAAACCTGGTTCTTAATTAGAAGTATAAGTGCTTTATTCGAGAGGAAAATTGAAATAAAATATCGGGGTTGGTTTATGGAGAAAATACTTTTTGAAATTGCCTTTATTTCAAGCAAAACTTCGGTGACAACAAATAGTTTCTTCTGAGAACTGTAAATGAACTTATTAAAGATCTACTTTTTTGAAACAGAATTCCATTAAAGAAAAATATCTTACAAACAATATTGCACTTTATAAATATTAACTTTTTTGCAGTTTTGAAAATCCCTTGAGTCCGCTGGAAATGCTTGCGCCATTCTTGAGCATCTAATGCGTATTCGAGGAAAAATTTAAAGAAAATTTGAGCCACTTTTGAGTATCCATTTTTTGAAACATTACCTACATTTCAGGCAAAATTACACAAGAATTTATATTCTAGAAAAACTGTACAAGACTTTATTTAAAGATATATCTTTGAGAAACAAATTTAATTAAGAGAATTTTTGGACGTTGTAATTGTAGGAGTTGTCGGATAAAATGACCTTATTGCAATTTTCAAAAATTGAGAAATTTCAATTCAATTTTATAGCGCTATTTTTAAATGCACTCTAACCTAAAAAAATTAATCTAAAACTGGAGCTATTTTTGAGGAAATTTAGAAAATATTGAGGTGTCATCAAAACTACCTCCAAAACCAAAATATCCGTTCCAAATGTTCATGTTCCCGTGCTCGGCCAGATCAATGTGAGAATATACATTTTGGAGTAAGTCATCAGAACGGGTTAGGCACTGGTGTTGATCACAGACAGACAAGTTTGTCCATAAACCAATTTTTCGGTGTCAACGATTTACAAAATGTGGGATGTGAGTACAAAAACGTGTTCGAGAAAGTTTAGCGACAAACGTGTTCACTTTTTCGATATCAGGATCTCACAATACGAGTTTTTACAGAATACGTCAAAGGCATTACTTTTCAGTACAAATTCATTTCAATCACTATTTGTGTGCATTTGAAATTAGTATTGTAGATTGATGCATAATAATAGTTATTTGCGTAACTGACATAGAAAAATAGTTTTGGCTCACGACAAAAATGTTGGCATCTTAAAAAGAGTACGTCGAAAGGATTAATTTTTACGAATTCATGAAAATTTACAAGTAGACATTCTTGAGATCATTCTCAGTATTCAAGGTGACAGCCATTTTGATTCATTACACGCCAGTTGTTTGTTTACTTCGCAGTACTCAGTTGTTTTATGTGACCAAAACGCCTTTGCAGTACTCGTACGGCAAATTCGGCTACCGTGCGAGTACAAAAAAGTAAAATTCCCCAATCAAGAAACAGTGAAGATAAGTATTAGTTTCCATGCACGACAGCTGAAAATCACTCAGACGTTATTTTTATTTCTACTATGTTTTTCAGTCGGTTATTCCTCATATAATTTTTTAATATAAATAATGTAATAGACGTTTACAATAAGTTGCTCTGATCACGGAGATAACTGCAGAAGAACTTTACGACCGATCATAAAAATCAATGAAAAACACCACGCAAAAATTGTGAAATACGCCACGTGCTAACTTTCACACTGTGTGGCGCTCCAATCCTGTCCGAACGATGATCGCGATAACGACCGGACAATCGTGAAGTCGTGAGTCGGTGTAACAGGAGCCTTCGTTTGTCATTCTAAATGTTTCGAAAGCACCCATTCATTTACATTCAAATTTACCCTATTTCACTACACTTCTGTGCTAATAAAATGAATATTTCATTCGCCCACTAATTAGTAGTAAATTACAACATTATCACTGACGATAAGGAGATATGTCTCGTAATTAACCAGATATTGAAATGTAATGATCCGCTTGGAAATCTAAAGAAAAACCCGCTGCGGGATTTAGTATTCGGAGCTAACTAACAAGACAGAACGTGGGCGAGCATTGCGGGACAACGCTATATATCGCAATCATGCAAAAGTAAGATGTACTGCTCTTAATGCGTGTGACAGGTTCGGTCACCGGGATTAATCAGGCGATCGATCGCTGTTTGGTGTACGTTATTTGCAGTAGGCGCAGGCGATGTAGGCGGGCTAGGGTCTTCACCGCTGTAGCGAACACAACAGCTTTTCTGCTATGGGTTGCCTATTTGGAGATAGATCGCCATCAGGGTTAACTTAGTTTCAGTAGTTATTCGGTACGTAAATTTGTTATTTTTGAAAGATTTTGATTATGGGAGCCCAGACGAAAACAGACTTGGGCCAGTAGATCCATGGAGACCCATTATTTCAAACAAAAGTTCCCTAATATGTATTTTTACTATTATGAATACACATACTCATCACTCACACGGTAATGCGGTAAGTAATGTAATGGAGTAAGCAACAGCTAAGATAACTCTTTTGGGAAGTAATACCTGACGGCAGTTCCGCGTGGGAGAGACAGAACTGAAAAAGGGAGGTAGTTTTTTGTGTCATAAGAGGTTTGAAGAGCACGGGCTCTGCAACATATTTTGAAGAATTACACCTACCCACGTAAAAAAGTAGTTACATTCATACATATTCGTACAATCATTTGTATACAATACATATTCAATTATTTACCCAAATATCGTATAGAATTAAATTGATGGATGCGAAAATCCAGCCACTACTCCGGAATCAATAACAATCAAAATTTAGTCATATCTTCTGTGAGCATTCAAAATTAATTCGTTCATACTTCGCTCGGATCGGCAGAAACAGACCTGCATTGTTGCACGCTGATTGCATATTCAAATGTTAATGTCCCCAACTTGCAAGTCTTTGTGGGCAGCGCTTCGCAGGCGGTGCAAAGGAAACCTCAGAAGAGCTCTTGGCACGGTGGCATTCCCCACTCGTAGAAAGTGACAGGCGGCAGGCGACGGGAGCTGCCGCCGTCATCGACTCGCGGGAAGACGTCTGAGAGGTAGTGTGAAAGCATGCTGAAGTGGCACGGACCGCGGAAGAGGCGGTGGCAAACGTCCCTTTGCCGTGAGATGAACGCTTCTTGACTTCTGATGACAACCAGCAAAATGAGTCCGCCAAACGATAGTGATGCAAAGGTTTCTTAGGGAAGTCAAGTACGAAAACATCATGGAATTTACGTCAGATGTAGTGTACGGAGTGGTGATCCCAAAGGCGGGAGGAGGCGGCTCATGGGATTTCAGGCCAAGGATACATATGAACGAAAAAAATTGTAATTTTCTCTATTAACGAAACTCATTTAATATTTCAATTGTTTTCGTTATAAATGTTAGCTAAAAGTCAACAAATAAAACACATTTTATATCCAGCGTCAATGCAGCAGAAACAATGTAGTCGGCTTGACACTATATTTCTGCCTTGACACTATTGCCCCTTCCCCCCGAGAAAAATCTTTGATGCCCCTCTGGGGATACGTAATGTTTTTGAATGGTAATAACAAGATTTCAGAAACAAAATATTTTACTTTTGCATTCTCAAAGATGCGCTGTATTCAATAAAATTTAAGTTTGTTGAATTTTCCTTCAACATTAAAAAAATATTTCCTACCCGTTCAGCCCTTTAGACCTTTCGGGGTTATTATTTACCAAATATATATTATATAAAGATATAAGACTACCTTAGTTATATCAGGGCACAAACCCTTAAAAAGTGCACATTCATGATTTAATAACTTCTCAACAAGGAGGTTTCATTTAAAATGCATTTGATTTCATTGTCTTCGATTCAAGAGGTTGTTAATGTAAATTAAAGAGGGGTGGGGAAATTAATAGCTACTGGAAGGAAAGAGAGTTAAGGAATTGTACGGAATTAACGGAATAAAGGAGAAGAACAGTGTGAAAATAAAAGGTAGGTTGACCATGCATTTTGGGACAGAAAATGAGCGTGTAAACGATATAGCAAACGAGAAAACAAAATTAAATTCACTTTAATGAAGGCAAAGTTTTAGTTTTTCTAATGGAGTATCCGACAGAGACGTGGAGGTATAAGCAATTCTTTTTTAAGTCCACAAACTTACAGATCAGATTCACGACAATTGTCGAAGAAAGAAATGCAATATCATTCAATGCTAGGGAAGGATTTGGAGTCTCGAGAAAAAAACGTATGTGGAAATAAAAACATTGATGACAGGAACAAACAGTATTCAGTAACTGCAAGAAAACATGGTATCGACAGCCTAACTCAAAATTACACTAAATGAAGACTATAAGTATTGTCCATAATATTTTTTAGAACCATCCACAGTAGCACTACATTTTACTTCAATCTTTCTCATGATATGCTGCAAGCTTGTATTGCATTCGTCTTAATATCCAACCCCTTTCCGCATACACAAACACCGATGCCAGTTCCACATATTCCTTTACCGTTTCCCCGCATTTAGATCACGCGCCGAACTCCTCGTATCCTGTCCCTGTAATTATCTTCTAGTCTAGTCCAGCCCCAATCTACATGTACACTAATCCACTACAATGAATAGTGCGCATAAGTTACCCTCTCTGACCAGAATTATTTTCATATAAAACTAGCCTGTTCTGCAACAGTGGACATGCGAAGTCTGAAAGAATGAAACTAAATTGAGCTGCTGGGAGTATGGAAGAACGTCGGCACTTCACTTCAGTGACACCAAGCCTTTAATAGGAAAATCATTTAAAGGTATTTTCCTCCAATGGCCAGGATGCTCATGTGTCAAGTCAACGTCATCTACACTTACAGAAATACATTAAAGTGTAGATTGCGATGGCCAAGTACATGTATGTGCATCATTATTGACTGAAAAAAGTCGAGATAATATCCTTCATTCACAACTTGATAGTGCTGAAGCTAAGTAAATCTGATTAGCTGCTGATTGTTGTTGATTAGAGATACCAGTCGCGTCAACTGCTGTCATTAGTACCGTAAGTGTAGAGCACGTTTTTCTCGGGAGGTGGCGGTGATCTTGTCCTGCTGGATTGCGAGATCCGGCACTGACCTACCGTCGGCTAGTGGAGTTTTCCCCAGCCACGTATTTCCCACCAGCAGGGCACCGCCCCAGCCGAAACAAGCTCTAAGCACCTGACCATTCTCCCGGCATGTGTGGTAGTGTAGTACGTGTAAGTGTATGTGTAAGTAAGGGGTAGGACAGGGCCAAAAAATGAGAAGGAAAGATCGCGCGCGGTCCGCGGACCATTTCGTACGGTACTGCTCTGGCAATCACCAAGTATTGATGGGAGAAACCCCGAAAAACTACCGATCAGAGCGGCTAGAATTCACCTCCAGACAGCGACAGAATTCCACCTAGCTATCTGGCTACTGTCCAAAATCCTAGCATCGTCGGTACTCAAACCCTAGGACCTCCCAGTCAGAGGCATCGCAGGGACATCAGTTGATGCCTTGAGGCACCTCTCTCCCGGTTTAACTGCCAACCTTTTTTCGTACATTCCCCCGTACCGGAACACACCTCCAACACCAGAGTTGAGTCTTCTTCTTACATACTTCGTGGTTAGAACGTACCGTCTCCCATTTCTTCAATAAAAGAACCCGAAGGTGGCCGTTGCCTGTGGAAGGGTTAAATAAACTGGAAAACAAGGAAGAGTTATCGCGCCGCTGAGTCCCTGGCGAAAGCCACGGCACGAGGCACAGGCGGTCGGGGCACGGGGCGTGCGTTGCTGGCGGTGGCAGTCATAACGAGCACGTTGTCGCCTGCCTGCCGCGGCCGCCGTGTCTTGCTCCTCCTACAGCACTAATTGGCTGCTTGCGCGCCGTTTGTCTCGCCGACAACGGCCCCTGCACCCGCTGGCAGCGGTCGTGACCGCCGTTTTCCACTGCCCTTTGCACGCGCCTGCATCCTATTTGGTGTAAATGGGGAATTCATTATTATTATTATTATTATTATTATTATTATTATTATTATTATTATTATTGGTGCGTAACTATTGTTTGTTTGCTTAGCTTTTCTGACTTCATATATTCTTGGATTTTGCTGGATACGAGCACCTTTGGCAAATTTCGGTGACAAGATAGATTTTTACTTTCCCGTATACGTACGTATACACGGAGTGATATACGTAGTATAGGGAAAGTTATGTAATGCTGCGCGAAAAAATGGCGAATTTTCGGGGGAAAAAAATTTCGCCATTTTCTCATGTATGGCTACAAAGTTTTTCTTGCAACTTTAGTAACGGATAGTGCTAATTACACTCTTTAATATGACGTAAAGTTTATTTTGAGGTATTTCTTTGTTTTTTCAAAAATTATATAAATGTAATTTTTTTTGAAAGATCTCTCACCTCTGTAATATGCACATTACCAGCAATTTGTAAAGATTATTATATTGTGAGTGTAAGTGCTTGAAATAACTTCAAATAAAGTATTTTGAAAACTCAAACATTTTCTGTGAAAATGAGCTTCAAATTTCGCAATTTTAGTAGCGCTAAAACGCAATTTTCTCTAAAAGAGCACATACTTTTAAAAGAAAATTGCCATTTAGGACTAGGTCTTTGTGTTATTTAATATTCTAAAATTAATATTTCCGTTCTACCAATAGGAAACCGAAAAATTAAGAAAATGACAAATAAATGTACTTTTGGCGGTGGTAATGATATATTTTTATGATGATGGAGCAATGGTAAAATGAGAGGCAGGGACAATAGGGGAACCCCAAGATAACTTGCTGAACTCGCTTTGTCCGCCGAATGTCTTGAAGATCGGCTGGAATTTGAAATCTGATACTCCGCAATAGATGTAGAGCGGTTTCATTACTATACCACGAGTCTCCTCAACTCCTTGATTTAGTGAGTAAACAGCTCTTGTAATAACTAACTAGTTATAAAGAATCTCTTTCAATGACTCAATGTATACCAGCACAAATAATACTCGAAAATGGAAGATGAAGTCAAGTTTGATAGTTACAAAAAAGTTTGAGAAACTTATCATTCAGAAGAATAAATCAAAACAGATAAATAGAACAATAGAAACTCAAGAAATCAGACAAAAAACTATGAAAGATGACTTTAAAAATCTCAACCTTTTCCAGAAAGGGCAGGAAAAAAGAAATTGAAAAAAGGAAATGGAAAGTAAGTTTGGTGCAAACTGAGCAAGAATCTTTTAGTGTGTGTGACCTTGCAAGAGTACCTTTATTATCAACACATTTGAGATACAGATGTGATTAAAATTGACTTAGATGAGATAAAATTTTGCTTAGTACAACTGTTGGTAACAGACAATCAACACCCAAAACTAACCCTTAAAATAGTTAAATTGCATAACGAACGTCAGCATTTGAATCAGGAAATCAATGGGTGAAAGTTTCATATAGTGTTTCAGAATTTGTAGAAGTAATTACCAGTTTCTGTATTGTGTTTGCATCCTTTTACTATCAATTACGGACGCTAACGACCGAGTAGTTAATGCACCCGTTTAAATGAAGCAAATTTTTAAAAAAATATATTTTTACCTTTTCATATCACGTTTACTTTTGGAACATGTGAGCTCTTCATATCCCGAGCCAGCGCTTATCTGCGGACAACTGCGGTGACCTGCTTTTTGAAGCAGCCCTATAGCCGGAGAGAGGAAGGGATGCGTTCGGCTGGATCTGCTCTAGTCTAGAGAAAGGCGAGTGGCACGCGAGCAACTGCAGGGGGCCGTGCGCAACTTCAAGTGGTGTGGACCATCTAGTCCGAATTCTTGCATTTGAACAGCTCTGCTTTTTTGCAAGGAGGTAAATTTTGCCCTCTATCATCAGCTACTTTTTCATTAAATTTTCCCTTTTTATTATAAACTTATTTTCTTCATCCTTGAAAATATTTTTGGTTATTATCTAAGTAATAAGATGACACAACTTAAGCGAAAGTAGAAAATTAGTGATAAATCATTAAGGCATTCTATCTCCTGTAATTATTTTACTCTACCACCACTACGTCCATCCCCGTCCACCGATACTACCATATTGCTATTGGGTCCAATGCCTTCACAACCTATATCATCATCGCCGCCTACTTCTTCAAATTCTACATTAGCAATTCAGTCACCAGTGTATCTTGTATTATCCACCGCGAATTCCATCACTATCCAGCCGCTTATTCCTCTACGCTCAACCCAAGAATTTGGCAATTCTAGCTAGTGGTGCATAGTTCTCACAGATATCTGACATTTCAAACACCAAATTATCCTCGCAACAAACTCCGTAGGAACAGTTTCAAATTCCCTGGTGGATTAGCCTTAGTCGAAATATTTTTAGTTATCAACTTATTAAGAATTATACTTCATAACAATAGAATTCATCTTAATGGTTTTGGACTCACGCAGTAATCCTTCACAACACTCCCTAGCGCCGGCTCGGCGCGGCCGTGCTGCGGTGCGCAGGTTCGCGTGTCATTTGTCATGTCTGGCCCCCCACCCTACACGAGCCAGCACTTGCAGATAGCGCTCGCGCATTCATCAGCCACCCCGTGTTTCGTGTCGCGCCCGCGCAAGATGTATCTCCCGAATTAAAGCAGAATTCGCTCGTAAATACATTTCGGCCCCCTGCCACTCTTCCCAACCTTCGTCGTACACCGGCTTCGGTGGCATTGATGTCAATGCAGTGTGTCTGACGGGAAAGTCGTAGGGTTTGAGTCCCGACTGTGGCAGGATTTGCGACACTAGCCAAAAATCTAGATCGAAATTAGTCACTGTCTGGAGGAGAATTCTATCAATCGGCTACTCTGATTCCACTAAAGGAAAACTGCCGATCAGAGTAACCGATCTCCTCTGTGGTTTTCCGAGGATTCTCAGATTAACAGCACATACTGGAGCAATACTCTACGATACTAAAGAGGGCAAGGAACGTGCACGCTCATTCCTTCCTCTTACTTGCCCTATCCTCTTCTCTTACACACTTACATTTGCATGCACTACAATACTAAACATGTCGGGAGACCAGTTAAGACCTTCGAGGTTGTGTTATGTGGGGTGGGTGCTCGGGGGATGAGAAAACTTCGTTGGGGAAAACCTGGCGTACGGTTCGGCACCAATTCTCGCCATTCAGCGGGGAAAGATCATCGCAACCTCCCGCAATAAAAAAATAGAGCACAACACTTACAGAACTACAAATACTGACCTTAACAGTTGGACGCGTCTGGAAACCCTAATCAATCCTCCATTGTACGTTCATGTGTGGAAGGCGCATAGGCAGAAAAGGAGATGGTGAGTCCTATTGTGTTATTATAGCTCGTACAATCTTGAGTGGCATTGAAGAAAAAAATAATTCAAGGAGAGAAAAGAAAAGGGAAATTAATTAAACCATTCTTAACACTTCGAAACTGGCTTTCTCTAGAGTCACATGGAAGGCAGCAATGAATCTAGAAGATCCAGATCACTACATAAATTTATTTGACTGGTGGCTCAGCGGAACATCTGACTACTGAAGCGTCTCTGAAGTCATACGGGAGGTCATAGGGTTCTATTCCGGACGGTGTCGTCATTTTCGACTCTCGCCAATTAGCTAAGTCGAATTCAACTATAGTCAGGAGGCGAGTTCTAGCAGCCGGCTGTTCTGGTCGGTACTTTTCCGTGGTTTCTCCGAAGAGTACCAGGTGAATGCTACAGCAGTACCTATGCAAACAGGCAACAGACCACGTATTTTCAGACGTATTTTCTTCTCATCCTGGACCCCCACTGCTCCCCATCCACACTCACAAACGCACGCACTTTCAACCACTGCACTATCACGCATGCCGGGAGACAATCTGAAGCTGAGGGTTTGTTCAGGTAGGGGTGGTGTCATTTTAGCGGAATAACAGGAGGTGGGGAATTCCTCAATCTGGTATTTGGTCGGCGCTAGATCTCATTTCCCAGTGGGAACGGGACATTGCCACCTCACAGGATATAACACGCACTACACGTGTGGGACTAATGACCGTAACAGTTGGCACGATCAAAAACGCAAATTAATAATTCAATCGAGAACATGTTATTAGTCAGAATTACCCACAAAGTTCTAAAAATGTTGTTAGGGCAAGGCATGGCAAGGCAAATGTAGTTAGGATGCATTTCAAAATATTTTCATTAAGGAAACAATTAACATTTTGGGTTTAAGAAATCAAATTATTTAAAAATCATAAAGTTGTGTTTTCGCGAGTTAAAGCGTTAGATAATTTGCACTTCTTTGTTTGCATTTTCTTTTTCCGAAGAGAATTGCTCGAAACTCAACTCTGAGAATAAACAGATATTTAGAAATTTGGTCAGTAGAATGACAGATTCAGTGCCATTCTTCTGAACGCAGGTAGATGCGTCCAAGATTACCCTACTAATGCAGCGTGAGATTTCAATTCTTTTGAACACTGAAATTTGAAGACTGCAATGAAACAACAATCTGTTTCCGTCCAGCCACAGGATCACTCCATAAAATACATTTACGATTCCGATACACCTGGAGAATACAATGGAAAAAGAACAGTAAAATGCTTCTGCTACATTATAGTGATTAAGAATTTAAAAAAATACTGAATTGTGTGTCCATTCCTGTGACTATAACAATACTGATGAATTAATGTTAATAAGATTTGTTTGCGTTAACCTGTTGCACATTACCGTTAATTACTTATTCAATGGAGTCTCTGTTAGATGAAGATTTTTTTCATTCACTGAAGTTTAGCGTTCTTTTTATATTTTAGTTCTCCTGTTCTTTCCTTGTGTATATATTTTATAACCACAATCGTATTCCTGCTCGTTCGCTCTACGTCCTTGGTGATCGACCTTATGCGTTATTGTTTTAAAACTTGTATTAAACCGCTTGTAACTATCGAATCAAACTTATACGCTTACCTGTTATCATTAGATTAAATATGTAGAAATACGCTTCTCAGATAAAAATGGTCCCTTGAATAAGTATTTTATTCTATTCGTGCAAATGGAAATGAAACTTGACGTAAGAATGAACACCTAATTTTTATAAAGGAGATGCGATATTTTACTATTATCTCAAATGTAATGTTTATTAGTGTGAATGCAGCAAATACATTGTATAGATTATTGAAGCGGCTACCTTTTTATTTTCATCAGTGTGAAAGATAGAGTGTTCCAATCAACGAAGTTCCTAAGAGAATAACATTTATTCTGAAATTATATAGTGATATGTTTCTGTCTAAAGAGTTTCTTTCACTGCAAGAGTTGTTCTTAAATATAAGTTACCTACACCGTCGTTCCGAAGGGATGCAGTGCGACATGAATTGATAGTGCGGGCGAAGTGAATGAGAAACGTGTGCATTTGTTTTCGTGCCTTATCACGTGACAGGTCTAGAGCACGAGGCACATTCCAGTTGCTCATTCCTACCTTAACACGTAACATACCTTGCTTATGTGTTCCGCTAATATTTCTGAGATGTCAGCTCCCACATTCTCTCCTTATGTAAAACTTCGTATTTGGGAATGATTACGTAATTGCTGATTTACAGTACATCAGACTCTCGTGTGTTACACGTGTTAGTTGAGTTGCAAAACACTCTATCCTTTGTGAAATCTTACTGACGTTTAAAAGTTTACTAAAACTGAGCCTATTTTTCCTAAATAGAAAATATGTTACCCAAGCGCAAAGAACTTCTTTGCAATTTTGATTTTAAAAAAGCTACTTGTTGAAAAAGTGTCGGAAATATTTATTTTCAAGATATAAAATATCTGTCTTAAGAATGAACGTGTTTCAATTTCATATAATACCAGAAACAATAATTTAGAAACAAAATTACGAAGAAACACACATCTGGCAATCATGCAACAATTATTATGCTGAACTGGAGACAATAAACCATCACTTGCTAACACACATTTGATTGTTTGTTTTACTTGCACAGATGAAGATAGTGCTCGGAACACGGCTTGCAAAAAGCAATTTTGTGTGGCCCATCGCTTTTTCTGTAAGTTGAGGCGATCTATTGCCATCTACACTTACGTACGGTGTAATTTTCTAAATGATATCTGAATGAGGATTGAACGTGAAATTTCACATCAATTCAAAAAGATTAATTCACTGACCTGCTAGAGGTCTCCTCTCACAACTCCTCACCATCGGTGGCCCCTTGGAATATAATCCGGTCGGACCATGTAGGTACACGACAACCTACAACACCGCCTCACTCGCCCGCACAAATTAGAAATTGAAAATATATGCTAATGATAAGAATATGCATCATCATAAGATGTATCGCGAATCTTGCTGCAGAATTTATGTTTTGCACGAAGTATAATTTAGCCGCATTTGGTTTATAAAACAACATCCACTGAACAAGTGACATCTCTTTCGGGGTGCTTCATAATTTAAGATGGTCCTACCAGGTCTTAAGATCCAATGTAATAATTTTTGTTATACTTGAAGCTTTTATATATTACGATTTGCTGTATTTAATGAGAAAATATTTTTCGGGCTGGGTATTATGGAGGTATGCGTTCGGGTCTGTGCCAAGACTCGAACTGAATGTTGTGGATTTAAATAAAGTGTTCGGAGGATCATGAGTGAAATATCTCGCTTTGCGTAGGCCATTTCGTGGTTTCTTACCTGTTTCGTGTGACTGCAGAATACTTGTTCTGTAGGCGTTTCAGTTACTAACAACGAAATGATTTGTTTGACTCTTGTGTAAATTCCGAGCCTTGCTGAATTTTTCATTTTGTTTATGAAGTAACATTCTTTTATGGGAAATTATTATTATTATGCTGTATCTAGAGAGAGAAGAAAGGGTGAAAGATTGGGTGAGAAGAAACCCTCGTTAAAATGTGGCAGCGGAGCAAGTACGTACTGTTTGTAATCTGGAATATCATGGAATATTGTATGCTGCAAATTATTTTCATTTGAAATATTTTTTTCAATAATTTAAACCACTTAAGTGAAGCTAGTCTATCTTTAAACCACTCGTATTTTCATTTTTTACGCTACATTATAACATAATAATTATTCCTGATTTCATACAAAGAACAGAGTTCTTGAGAAAACACAATAATAAATTCAATATTTCGTCACGGCCCGATGTGACATAATATGAAACAATACATTCTGGCCCTTCAAAATGCATTGTTATTGACGCACACGTTTTACAAGTTATGAATCCATATTACTTCCAGGTATCTTTGGTATGTTTCCTTGCAAGAAGGTGTATGAACTGTTAATAATTCCATTGCATCTGTTTGCATCTTCGAGCAATTTGTCTGTCATTTCATAGATTATTTCGAAGAGAAAATGCAATTTTTAAGTAATTAGTATCAGTTTTCACCTATTGTTTTCCTCTCTTCAATTATATGCGTTATTTTTTTAGTCTTTCCATCTTTTGTAATTTATTTTTAAACAGCGAGTGCCTCTCATTCCTTTGGAAGTACCAAGGAAAACTAGGTACGGAAGTACTGGGATATAACATATTACTGTGCTAGTTCGCCAAAATTAAACGTTTACTGAAACTAAATGGTGAATGCTATTTACACTATGCGCCTGAGTTGCAATTATTTCTACGCGAGTCCTCCAATGTTCATTATTTTATTACCTCAGTACCCAGAGACCAGAATTGGAAAGGAATAAAGATATGGGTAGAGTTTAGGACTCTTCACAGGGGTTGGAGTAGCCCTTGCAGCCGAACCCGTTTTGTCAGCACAAATTTCTCATGAGATCGACAGGAATCGAACCCGGGCTCCCTTGGTGAAAGGCGAGTGACTTTGCTCTGAGCTACGAGAAGGGCTTGGATTTCTAGACAAATGTTGGTTTTCCAGATAATTTACTCTCGCAGCAAACGAAGAAGAAGAACAAAGAAATAGCAGCAGAAGACGAAGTAAAAGAAGAAGTAAATGAATCAGATGAAGAAGAAAAAGGAGAATTAAATGAAACACATGTAGATGAAGTAAAAGAATCAGATGTAAAAGAAGATGAAGTAAACGAATCAGATAAAAAATAAGGAGTTATAAGTAAAAGAATCAGTTGTAAAAACAAGTAATAATGGTAAATGATTCAAATGTAGAAGAAGAAGAACTACAATGAATAATGTCTCTCATACGTATCTCCTAGATGACATGCAATTTTTCGCGATCCATTCTAGCATAACGGTCGCCGCTGAAAGCGCACTACATTACTGCCTCCCCTAAGCGGGCTGCCCGCGCGTCCTCGCTGGGCGACGGCGATAAATCGGCGGGCACGGGGCGACCGGCGACGCGCGGGGCGCCGCCGGGGACCCGTGTTCTGAGCCCACGCGCGCCCCGCGGCGCCGATAAATCGCCGAAACGCGCATGCGCCCTGCGATGGCCCGCGCATGCGCCGATGGATGGGGCGGGCGCGCGTGAGCCATGGCGCACTTCGACACCTCCTGAGTCCCGTATCAATATGCGACGGGCAGTGGGCCGGCGCCGTGCGGTGGCGGAATTAAAAAGTACATCATTTTTCCAGAATACTGTTGTTATTAAAACTAGTGCTGCTACAACATCACATACTTTCTGGCAGTTTTTCTGAATTTATTTTCGAAAATTCAGGGAGTTCAACGAAAATGAGTCGCATGCCATTCTTTTAAGCCTTCCTTTTCCTACCCGTGAAAAAGAATGTAAAGAAAACGTTTAGAGTAGGTTTTGAGAAAAAACATTAAATTTTTTTAATTGCCTGTATTTCGCGCCAAATTACACAAATATTACTCATATTTTCGAAATATTGAACGAATTTATTTCAACATCCGTCTTTAAGGAACAGATTTTATTAAGGAAAAAATCTCCATCCATCTTCATATTGTAGTTGTCGGAAGACACTAAAAAAAATTACATTTTTGCAATTTTCAATTTTTTTGATAGTTTTGAGATTCTGAGATGGATTAAATCAATTTTCAAAAAATCGTGTTTGATGAGGAATAAATCCTCATCTCTGACATTATAACAATTACCGATTGGTAGAAGATGCATTGCTAGACTGAGATTGCCATCTGTTTTTATGAAACAATACTATTAAAAATTTAGAGTTTAAGCAAAAAACGATAAAAAAATAACCAAAGGCGTAAAAGACGTATGTCTTTGTATGATATATCTTGAATATCGTCCGTTAATGGGAAGCAAATGTAGTTATATGGAAAATGAAATCGCGCTCACCTGTACACCTTGAATTTCACTCAATTTGTTTCAGTTCAAGAAAGCAATATTTATAAGAGATTTTAAATAAACAGGTATAAAATATAGTATCTTTTACTTCTGTATAAGTTAACACCTAAATATAGAATGTTTCGTAAAGGAATTCCAGTATAAATTTTTCTACGGCAGAAAGCTTTCTCCCTCCCTCTTCTGAGCGGTGGATTTTATACTTGAGACTTTGGCGGGAGAGGCAACAGAAAGATGTTCTCCCCTCTCTGACGATTCTAATAAATCTATTTCGAGTAAAAAGGTGGCAGAGCAAACAATTCCCGAGTTCGAACTTTCAGCGGGCAATGTCACCAAATAACTATTTTCCACTCTTTTCAAATTTCAAGTAGAATGTGGGCCTTACTGTAGTACACGGAGAGAGCTCCTCTACTCCAATGATGGATTTCGGGCGTCGTTCTGACCAAATCTGCTGTCGTGATGTCATTCAGCTCTTGCTGTCGCTCACGGTAGACAAATCTGGAACCCAGTCGGGACCCACAGCGAAATGATGTCCGGGCCATGTGTTCTTAAAAAGTCTGTGGCAGGGCTCTGCAGATTGATTGCAATTCCAAATTTAAGAATAATGCCCTTTTTGTCACCTTTTGACGTGATGATTAAAAAGGTGGCATTCTAGATATTTACCATTTGATTAACTCTCTTTCTCTCTTTCTCTCTCTCTCTCTGTCTCTATCTCTCCCCTCATCAAAAAGGTGATTCCTTCATATACTTGCGTAAATAATAGACCAGCATAAACACAATTATAATTCGGATAATTACCTCTTAGAGCATTTTTACAGTAATATATCCGCAGATTGTGCTGGATTTCAATTCTTGCGTATCAGCTTATTACAAGTACGTCCGATACACAACGCTACAGCAGCCAAAATGAGGTGATCTTTCCTACGTAATCGATGCGGTATACGTTCCGGTCGATTCGAGGTATCAGTCTTAACTGCGCCGGTCAGCAGTATGAGCTTCTTTAGGTTGCAGGTATCAAATACTGCCCAAGTAAAATGGACGTTTATCTTAAGGTAAAGGGCAAATTATCACTTCTATGAAGATACGCGATTTATCACAATACAAAGCACTAAAGTTTGAAAAAGGAGCCCCCACATGAAATTGCTTCAAAACGTTGTTTTGATAAATACTTTAGGAAGAAATCGCAAATTTCAATTTTGAATGTGTTGTAGGTGTTTGAAAACATGTTGAACTTCTGCAATTTTCAGAGTTCATAATGGAAATTGAGCATGCTTCATTTTTATCGGCGTACTTTTCTTTATTCGAGCGAAATAATTGAAACAAAAATCTGGAGCCATTTTTGAAAAAAAATCAAAATTATCCTAAGGGCTTCATGTAATGAACCCCTAAAAATTTTAAAATCCGTTTTAAGTTCGAGGAAACACAACACAACTCAGAACGATCAGGTAAAATCAGTTTTGGTGAAAATCCTGAGTGTAGTTCATGCATTAAGGACAGAAGGTACGTTTTTTTCGACAAAAATATGGGTTTTTGGTTTTTTGTTGTAAAAAAATCTTCAGGCTTTTCTGAACAATGTTATATAATATTTTTTAACTTTTCGTGCATTTTAAGGCATTTAGCGGCCATTTAAAAATAGGCCGCACGTCCTTTTAATCGTGCCACGCCCCCTTTTTTGTGCTCGTGTACTGTGTTCTTGAGTTTTTAAAATAGCGCGCTGATTTTCACACTTCAGTGTTTCTCATCTTTTTGTATCATGCAATTGGCATGCCTGTACGGTAGCCACGGAATTTCTACATTGTTTACAAGCGTATTTGGAGGGAAGCACGTGTGATTGTTGTTACTGTGAAGCTAATTTCAGCACCAGTGTAGTCGCGTTTTTCAGTGTTGTCGTAGTAGATTAGCGAATTCAAAATGCCACGTCGAAAGACTTTTGATAAAAGAAAGTTTCGTGGAAATCAGTTCATTCGGAAAAACGAAAAAAACATTTTGGTGTCCTCAAGTACTCCAGTTGTGAGTGATACATCATCTCGTGCCAGTACACCTAGTTCATCACGCAAGAAACTTGTGTATTTAGAAACGAAGGTGACAACTTTTGTGTGGAAAGTGCTAGCAATGATTACGTAATTGTAGATGTCAGTGTGCTCTCTCAATTATTGAAAACATCTGCTAAGTGCAAAAACTGTGATGGTACTGAATGTCTTTCTTTTTTCGAAGATTCTGTTGCCCGAAAAGGTTTGGCTACAAAAATGTGCATCATGTGTTCCAAGTGCCACTTCAAAAACAATGCCATGACCTCACAAAAGGCTACAGAAGGATATGAAATTAATCTAAGACGTTGTTATGCCATGAGGTGTATAGGCAAAGGAAGAAAGAGTGCAGAAACTTTTTGTGGGATTATGAATCTTCCTCCACCTCCCACAAAATTTTCATTTTATACTATATAATTTTATCAGCTTTAGAAAAGGTTGCAGAACAATCAATGATAAAGGCAGTACAAGAATCTGTTTCATTGAATGACAATGACAGTGACATTACTGCAGCATTTGATGGAACGTGGCACAAACGGGGCCACACATCATTGAATGGTGTTGTGACTGCCACTTCTTTAGAGACAGGCAAAGTGATAGACATAGAATGCCTTAGCAAATATTGTCATGTTTGTGCAACAAATAAGAATTCAGTAATCATCATTGCTTAAAAAATTATAAAGGCTATAGTGGAGGAATGGAAAGTGAAGGAGTTTTAAAAATTTTTCAGAGGTCTGTGGAAAAAAGGGGTGTGAGGTACCTTCAGTACTTGGGTGACGGAGATGCAAAAGCTTTTCAAAAAGTGAAAGCAGCAAATGTTTATGGGGACAGTGAAATAAAAAAAATAGAATGCTGTGGCCATGTGCAGAAAAGGATGGTAGCAAGACTAAGGAAACTTAGAAATGATTTCAAGGGGAAAAAATTGGAAGATGGGAAACCATTATCTGGGAAGGGTCGCCTCACTGATGCACAGATAAATCTATTGCAACAGTATTATGGGAGTGCCATAAGAAGAAATGCTGGCACTGGCAATGTGAAAATTATGAAAAAGGAAGTGTGGGCCACCTACTTTCATAAATTGTCAACAAATGACAATCCAGTGCATGGACTGTGTCCAGATGGAGAAGGATCGTGGTGCCGGTACAAAAAATCTAAGATTACTGGAGAGCCATATGATCACAAAAGCTCACTTCCACATGCTGTAATGACAGCAATTAAACCTATCTTCAGAGATTTGAGTGATGAGAACCTTCTGGCCAAGTGTCTCCATGGGCAATCTCAAAACCCAAATGAGAGCTTTCACCACTGCATTTGGGAAAGAGTTCCAAAAACTGTGTTTGTGGGTTTGAAAGTACTGAAAATTGGTGTATTAGATGCAGTGGTGTGTTTTAATGATGGTTATTATGGTAGAATACAAGTATTTGAAGAACTTGGAATTATTCCAGGTCAAAATACAGTTTCATCATTTCAGCGAATAGACACAGTGCGGGTGCGAAAAGCAGAAATTGAGGCTGAAAGTAGGTCCAAAGAAGCCAGAATGAAAAGGACAGCCATTAAAAGGAAACTGGAAGATGAAGAGAAAAGAAACCAAGATGAATATGCACCTGGGATGTTTTGAGGCAAGCTTTATAACTCATTCTTTTATAATTTACTGTTTTCTTAAAACTTCATTTTTCAATATTCAAGTACAATTTTCTCCGAAACTAATTGAGATATTTGCATGAATTTTTTTGGGTAAATTAATTGTGATTTACTTCTAATATTAGAGCGTATATTATTTTAATTCTTGCATTTTTTAACCAAAAACAAATTAAAAAGTGTTTAGATTTTTATCATTAAAATTTAAGCAAATGTAAAAATTTATTTTCCTTTAATTATGCAAACAAACTTAAAATAATTAGCTCTACAATCTCAAATTAAATGTATTCTTTAATCCTGGAAAGTTTCAAAGAAGTATCTTTTAAACTTTCCAAAACAAATGTACCTAAAGGAAGTTATGCGTTTGTAGAGAGAATTGTGCATGTAATTGTTAAACACCCAGCCGTATTGTTGCTATGTGTCTGAGGGCTTTCAAAATTTAATGGATTCTTTAAAAAATCTATTTGTCAGTCAGGTAATTTTGAAAAAGTTATATATAATAGTTTTGGAGATAATTTCTGTCGAACAATAATGAGTTTTTAGCCAAAAACTCGCATGAAAACGTACCTTCTGCTTCATGTTGAACTTCTGCAATTTTCAGAGTTCATAATGGAAATTGAGCATGCTTCATTTTTATCGGCCGTACTTTTTCTTTATTCGAGCGAAATAATTGAAACAAAAATCTGGAGCCATTTTTGAAAAAAAATCAAAATTATCCTAAGGGCTTCATGTAATGAACCCCTAAAAATTTTAAAATCCGTTTTAAGTTCGAGGAAACACAACACAACTCAGAACGATCAGGTAAAATCAGTTTTGGTGAAAATCCTGAGTGTAGTTTATGCATTAATGTTCGTTTATAGACGGACGGACAATCCGACGGACAGACGGACGGACGGACAGACGGACGGACGGACGGACGGACGGACAGAACGTGTAGACGGAGAACGTGTAGACGGAAGAACGGGTAGACGGAAGGACGGATAGAAGGAAGGACGGATAGACGGGCAGACGGGTGAACGGACATTGCGTATTGGAAAAAAACAAATTTGGAGAATAAGCGCCCCAAAAACGTGTTTTTCCATCATAATCTCGACATAGGTTTTTTTTCAGGATTACATAACATTGTACTTATGAGGTAACATGAAAGAAAATCAAAGGGCGTTACAAGCAAAGTCATTAAACATTTTATAGTTTCCGTTGACGTTTAAAAATACTAGTAGTACTTAGGTGTCGTATCGTATAAATAGTAGTTCATTATCGTGTAGTTTATTCATAATTTTGAAATGGCTTCGTCCCTAACGACATTTCACCAAATCAATACGCTATTACTAGTGAGGTCAATGTCACTTTAGTTATTTATGTCTTTATTTCTTTATTTAAAGAATTTTCAGACCTATTTATGACAATGGCTGTCTCAAACTTTCCTGTAAGCAAACATTTCTGAAACATACTTAATTGAACCTCGTGCAATTAACGTCTGGCCCGATAAGAGTGAATTCAGGCCACACATCTAGACAGCTCAGCCGCTGCTCCGGTCCCTTCCCTCACCATTGCCACCCCTGACAGTTACACAAAAACGCACACCAACTTTCAATATATATATATATATATATATATATATATATATATATATATATATATATATATATATTCCCACCGTCTCTCCGTCAGAACGGTAAGTCGTAATGAGAGCCGTTCAATTAGCACAAGGCAGAATTCTGTCTTGCAGGATCTTCACAGATCTAATGCAGACCTTAAAATATCACTTGTAGTTTTTACGTGAATCTATTTCCTGTACTTCATTTAAATATGTATGTATTTGGCATTCTACGGTTGGATTAATCCGACATCTAGCGGTGTTCCAAGGCCTTGCCCTGTCTTTATTACCCATACCTGGAGTTAAGGGAGACATGTAGCGAACATAACTTATTCCCTTCACCGTATCTAGCATACTTGGCGTGCCTGAGCTTTCCTGCATCACACAGCTATAGAAATCGAGAAAGTAATGTAAAGCATGCTCTATTTTTGCTCCGACCAGGAAACGAACCCGCTATCGTATATTGCCTATACAAAAGCTAGCACATTGCCCATGAGCTACCCAAAGGGCTTCATTTAAATATAAGAATAATGCTTAAAATCAAAAAGGCGTGTCTTAATAGTTTGTGAAAACACATTTCATCGTTTCACATTCACTAGTTGGCAACACTGTACTCAGCGTCATCATACGGATGTCTCACTTGTTTGGCAGACTGCTTCTTCGATATTTCATGGCCCTAAGCGTCCATAATTTGGAGGACGCGGGTGAAAGATGGCCGTACAGGCTGGCGTCCGATGAAATGTGAGGCGTCAGAGCACTGCGGAGGTCCCTCACGCGACCGCGTACGTTGCCAACCGCACGAAAATAATTTAGTGACCTGCGCGATGATTTAGGGTCATCTTCGAGTAGTTAGAACAGCAGTACAGTACTGGTTGGAATAGCAAACCAAAACTTTTCCTAATGTTATATCTTCATTTGTTATCTAGCTTTAGCAACGTAGTTTTAAAAGAAGATTGCACGAATTTTAAATGTTGTGAAAACAACCTGAATCCAAATTCTAATGTTTCTTTTTATCGAGTTTATTGAACATTATGGGAATTAAATCCTTATAATGTTTCGAATACAAAGTATAATGTGTTTTTATGGGTAATTCATCAGGTGACACGCACTATAGTGTCTCGGGGATCATCTTGTGATCTGCATTCTGAATCTTCGATGCCTGAAGGAGATTTTCCTTAATAAAGAATGGATTATGTAAGGAAAGGGAATCAGACCATCGGTCGACACTTAGGATGGAAGTTGAGACTGGAAGGAGAAGGAAGTGATAATTCGCCGTACATGGCACGTTGTAAAAGGTTCTACTCTGGCATCTGGAGGAGATGACCACGAAAATAATGGACTGACGAACTCGATTCCGACAGGGACTGCAAACTCTTTGATATTTAACTCATCAAGATAATTTCTAGTACCCGTCCGAGATCAAAGCCCGGTTCTTCCAATCATTAGTACTTTTCATCGTTATATTGTTGTAATGCTTGCGGAATTATGATGCTCGTACATTAGAGTTGAGATATTGCGGCATTATGGTGCTCGTGTTTTAGAGTTGAGGTATTGATATATCAAAATAGTAATAATAAATTTAAACAAAACTGTAGAAGAAAATTCCTAAGTCGGGACTATAAAAACATACGCAAATAAAGGAAACGTATTTCTGAATAACTTGCATTGGAGTAAAGCGTGTCTTTACGTTCTTTATAAAACATTAAGTAGGCCTTACGTCAAATTAGTAATTTGTAATAATATGGCACATGTTAGTCTAGGTGTATTTAACAAATAGAAACAGAAAAATCTGAAATAAAAAGAAAAACCGACATTTTACTTTCAAAATACATGATTTGGGGAATCCAAATTAGTATCCAGAAGATTGTAGGAAGATTGTAGTTTCGGTTTTCAGTTTTACTGAGGTTCAGGATTCCCCACCTACACACACCGTTGAGTGAGGAGGCAAGACTTACTAAAATATACATATCGCATCACTGCTCTTGTTCAAAAGTTTGCAAAATTGAAATTAAATGTTTATAATGGTGACATATTTTTGCAACTACACTTTTTCAGAACATTGCGACCATTTATTTTTTAAGACCATTTACTTTTAATTAGACACGTCTTTCTTATATCCCACACCATTTTCAAAGTCAATTTCCACAACCATTCTCGCTCTGTTCGTTTTTATTGAGGACTATATATTCAAGAAGAGTTATACACACTTCAGAAGTTATTAGCGCTTGAAGAGACAAAAAAATTAAAAAAGATGACGGGCGTGGTGATCGTGGACGCCATTGAGCCTGAGTTATTCGCGCTACCAATTTGTTAATCTGTGGGCTAATTGCAGCGGATGTCGCGCTCCGCCTGTCTCTTGTTTCCCCCAGGGCAATAAAAGGGCGTCGGCCCGGGCTCCACGCATCCATCTTGCGACCGCTTCTCATCTGTTTTCCACGCGCTTAGCTGCCAACGTAGCAGCACAAACATGTGGGCGAACGAGACGATAACACATTCACTGATTTGGTTGATCTGAGACCAATGAAATTTGTAAAGTGATGCTTGGTGTCATGAGGGAAAATGATAACATTATCGTTAAACATTATTGTTCTCGCCATATTTCAACCGATGTTATCGCAAATATTCTTACAAAATAAATTTTTTTCTACGAAAAAATCGCAAATGTGTATATTTTGTAATGTTAGACGTGTTTATTTTTGTTACTTGAAGATGCTTAATAGGAGATAAGACGGAATTATATCTGAATGCATGTTGTCATTGATTATTGAAATTGTTTATAATTAAGCAATAAATAAATCCTTAAAAAATGAAAAATTGTACAGTTTACACTTCACACCTTTACAGATGTTACGTTACCTACGTTGTGAACTTTCACCTTCATATATTTCTAGGTTGCACATCCGTGTACATTGTTACAATGCATCTCTATGTTGCATATATTCATATGTTGTTATATTCTATGAGAAAAGTTTTTGACATCAATGTATGCTTTGTATATTCCAGTGGGTATCGAGATTTCCATCCCCAACAGTATATGTCATTCTCGTGCGTGTAAGAAAGGCATAAAAATAAGTGTCAGTTGCCCCATTTGCCTTTTGGTTCCAGTGCAGGGGAGAACATTCATTTTATGGAATTGCCCTTGAATTGTTTCTTCCTTTCTGACCATCTGTTCCACTATTAAACTAAGAGAATTGGAGTAAAGAAAGAAAGAAGAAATATTCATATAGGACATGCGATATTTTCAAGTAATAATTTAAAGTAGTTTTAAATATGCATCGTATTATCAATACGATGTATCGATATACGATGTATCGATGTAACACATCGTATTATGTTACTAAGACTAAATATTACAATATACGTTACACACGTCAATCCTAGGAATAATGTCAGGATGTCGAACGTGGTTGCAGAATATACGTTAAAATTCTGTATGCAGACAAAAGCAAAATTAATAGAAAAAATGATATTCTCAATAGATTCTCTTAGAAGATATTCACGGACAAATCATTACGAAAACCTTTTTTTCCCACATCACGAAATTCATATTAAGATGAATTAATTTAAGCCACTATTAATTTATTTAACACAATTTATTTTCACGGGCGAAGGAGCAAGAAAATGAAAACGAGTACCATCACATTAATCTGTATAGTATTACAGTATCTTTGATAATCAGTGGGTCAGAAAATCTAAATTAATCTAATGGTATTGCTAAGGCAAAAATATGCTTTGTGCTGTACTTCAATGAAATAGAAATACACAATACAGTGATAGGAAAGTTAGATAAAGAAATAGGAAGGGAAACAGAAAGAATATGGAAAGATAAGAGAGACAAGATAACACAAGGAATATCAGAATATGTGTTACAATATGAAAATATAATTTTTTTCCGAGTTTTATGAACTCGTCGTTAAGAACAATTGAAGCATGTAGCGTCGGTAACCATGGAATAAGTTTGTTGGGAGAGACTGGAACAAGTTAACGAGTTACGTCAGACACGTAAACAACGCATAGACAACGGACACTGCGTAGACAAAGATAAGCTATGTAGACAACGGTAATCTACCTTTTTTTGTGGAGCAGGGGTGAATCTAAGAGGGTCAGGCTCTGCCCCCAAAGCCAACATTTATTTATAATTATTGGATCACATCTAAAGGAGTACTAAAAGAGTGCAAGTTGGAACACGTTCCTACTGGTTTCTTGAGATGGATGCAGAGGTTGTCATTTCTTCTTTTCAGAAATGATATATTTTGTTTGACTTACTGAATAGTAAATATTTTTTTAATTACATTAAAACATGTTCCAACTATTACATATTATAAACTTTTTTTGGTTATTTGATGTGGAAAAATAGTCTACACAGAATACATTGTGTAGTCTACACGTAAAAAGAGTCACGTAGCCTACACGTAGAGGACGCGTAGAAAACTCGCGTAGACGTAAAATCATAGTCTACGGCACAACTACTATACGCACCTGAATGTAGGCCGTAATTTTAAATGTGAAATTTTGGTTTTAAAACCCAATTAGTGGCGGCTTCAGGATTTTGGAAGTTTGGCAAAACCTTGAGGAAGGTACTTCAAATCAATCGGTGGTTTTTATAGTAAGGAACAAGATACCCGCAGGAGCGGAGAATGTAACATTTGATTCTGGATTTATAATTTTATGAACAATACATTTTCTTATGTTTGAACTGAAAATTATTTAATTTACCTCAAGAGAGAGGCCAACGAACGATGATTGATGAATTGCAATACAGCTGAAGCTGAATTCTTTTGCGTCTAAACGATCGCGTGCTTTCACGCGTGCTTTCAGGCTTGGGTAAAGCACATGCTGTTGCAAGAATATTGAGTTAAGTAGATTCATAACAATATATTTAAGTAGAAAACACCAGAGTTCTTTAAAAAAACAAGAATGAAACTAAAAGATATTGGAAATATATTGATAAAATGATGGCAAATAAATACTGGCTATGAAGTGAAGACAAGTTGTGTAGGGAAATGCGAAAGAGGGAAGAAGAGTATTTCAGTCTGACAGATAAAATGGAAGAAATATTAGTGTACTTGGGTAAAGCAAAGGAAACTTAATAAAATAATAATTAGGAAGCAATAAATGGGGAAATAGATGGTTATGTATAGAGTAGGAATTTTTTCGTGAAGAAGAGATTAGGAGTGGAAAATTGATGCTAAGGTGTTAGCAAATATAATAATACAGGATTATTCAAAACGATTGTCGGGGTTTCAAAAAATCATAATACACGGAGAAATTAATTTAGAAATTTGAACCTTATTTTATTGTGAACTGGAACTCATAAAGTGTTTTTATATACATTACAAATGCTCATTATGGGTGCCCTTAGTCACTCGACACACATCCACCTGATAGTCTATTTCTTCCCGAACACGCTCCAACATCTCAGCAGTAATTCTTAGGAAGCTGGCTCTGATGCGCTGCTTCTGTTCCAGAATATTCGTCGACAGGGTAGGGATAAAGACCCCATCTTTAACATATCCCCATAGGAAAAAATCACATGGCGTGAGGGTCTGGCGAACGTGGTGGCCAGGATAAGAGATTCTGATCACGGTCCGTTCCACCTCCGATCCACCGCTTGGAAGTTCCTCGTTTAAAAGAGCTCTTACGTGCCTGTGGAAATGGTGGTGCGCCATTCTGCTGTAGTAGAAAATCCTCCCTGTCGTCTTTCAACTGAGGTAACAATCATTCCGTAATCAGTTTTCTGCTACCTCTTGTTGTCGATATTTTAGGACTTTGAAGATAAGTTTCCTTGATCCGATTCAATTCCGCTTCTAGCACAGCGGGATGTCCACTGCTTCGCCCTTTACATAAACAACCCGTTTCCTCAAATTGAACGTACCATCTGCGAATAGAATTGTCGGAAGGAGGGTCCTTTCCGTATTTCGTTCGAAAGTGCCGCTGGATTATGGTAATGGATTAATGTTGATGATACTCAAGAGTACAAAACGCTTTTTCTTTACCGCTCACCGCCATTTTTTAAATACTGTTGTACTTGCCATCTGACATTAACTGAGGTAATTACGAGGGGCATTCAATAATTAAAGAGACAAATGGGTCTGGAGAAATAAACGTTTATTTTTACAAAACAGGACTTTTCCTACTTTTTAATATATTCCCCACCAATATTTATATACTTGTTACGAGTTACCGGTTTTTTTTTATAACGGCTGCAAAGAACTCTTTATCTTGGTGTTTGAACCAATTTCCCATAATTTATCTGACAACCTCGTTATCTTGGAACTTCTTCCCACGCAATGCCTCCTTCAGCGGACCCAAGAAAAGGAAATTAGATAGTGCTCAATCGGAGCTGTAAGGGGGATGAGGCAGTACCTCCCAAACAATTTTTTCGATGATTTCACGGCTTTGTCCAGCAGTGTGAGGACGGTACTTGTTTTGCTGGAGAATCACACCTCTCCTCTGAGATCCACGTTTCTCTCTCATGACTGTCATCATCGCGTTCAAAAGCATTTCTAAGCATTATTGACTGTTTATTACACATTTTCTTCGTAATATTGACAAACAGCGCACCTGCAGTGTCACCAAACACTGCCAACATTATTTTTTCCTGCTGATATGGCCAGAACGATGTTTATCAATCACTGAGCCTCAACCAATTTTCAACTGTTCTACCCACTTGAAAAAATTCTTGCGGTTCTACCCACTTGTAAAAATTCTTACAACTTTCGCTGTACACTTTATTCATACATGTTTATTGTGTTCTGATATGATGTCATGTCAGATTTAGATGTTTGTATGTGTAAGATGTAATGGTATATTACGGGTGTCCCACCAACTATGGACCACCTCCATAACTTCTAAACGGTTCAGGATATCGAAATGCAGTTTTCACTTAACAATGCGGAATGGTGGGGCAAGTAACATGCCGTACAAAAATTGTCTATGATATTTTTAATTTTAGAGGAATTTAATCATCTTTGATTTTTAAATGAAATATATTTCTTTCACCACCAATGTATAGACTATGAAAAGAGGAATAAAATGATGTATCATACGTTAGTATTTTGGTAGTAATTTGAGTATAAAATTAGACTTTTTTATATATGATTTTAAGTAAACGGTCCTTTCCTGTAGCTGCCCTTGCAACAGTCGCCTTTGGTGAAGCTGGCCTTCGCGGCGTCGGGACTGTTTCGTGGAGACGGAGTATGAGAGGGGTGGTCGTGAATGATAGGGGCATAACTACAGCAATTCATGGTGTTGACACAAAGTTGCCTGCTAACTTCACCGAACGATTTGTAAGGGTTACGTTAAATAATCTCCTATATTATTTCACTACTGTACCTTCCCTTTGCAGCTCTCATAGGCAACCAATCTTTATAAATGAGGTCTCTAAAGAAAGAGAATTTCACGGAGACGTGACGGATTGCACTTTGACTTTAAAAATATTAAGGATTTGTTTTAAAAGCGCATCTAAATATTCATGTAAAATGCAAACCCGCAACGCACATCAGAATATTTGACTCTATATCGCTAAATAACTCCTAAACGAAGCGCTATAGGGCCTAAAATTAAAATTTCCTCACACCGTAGTCTACAGGATGAGATCTTCTTGACCATTCTTTTACATTTTTGCTGGTTCGACGCTTCTCGATACTACTCCATCCGTTCAGAGCCTGTAGAATCTGCAACTGTGTGTGAAATTACTAATTACTTGATATTCTATGCGATTGAATTACACGGGTATCTCTTTTCTCGATAATAAAGTTAAACCAGTGGTGCAACAGAATTACACAGGTGTTCCGCTATTAGTTTTCTATTTCCTTGGTTCTGGGATAGCTATTCGGACTTACCACATGCTCTTGCCAGCTGCCAACTATCGACGCCCAAACTACTTTTTTTTTACATTTTCGTATTTTTTCTGTTTCCTAATAGTACAACGGAAGTATTATTTTAAGAATATTAAAGAACAGTGAAACTTCATCCAAAATGGCAATTTTTTTTTAAAAAATTGGAGCCGTTTTTATGAAAATGGTGTTTAAACGCTACCGTAAATGCGAAAATGGAAGCTCCTTTTCACAGAAATCTGCACTGAATTTAAATGCTATGTGTAATGTGAATTTAAAATTGCACATTGCACACCATGTTGCGTGAAAACTACTAAAATTTTTCAAAAAGTTGTACATGACCTTAACGAAAGAACTCAGTATGAAAAACAATTTTTTTTGAAGCAAAATTCTCTATCTTTAATTTTGTAGATGAAGGAAGAAGCTGAAACATATTGAAACTTATAATTTTCCAAAATTCAGAGTTAACCGTGAAATTAGGACCTATGCCACCTTTATCAGAGTATTTTCTTCTATTCTTACAAGGAACTTAAAGTAAAATTTGGAGCCGTTTTTGAGAAAATTTTGAAAATGTCCGGGGGGCTTCATGTAAAGTACCCCCAAATTTTGAAGAAAGTTTGAAGTAAACTCGAAATCGATTTTCCGCAGCGTTACATAACTTTACCTATACTACGTATATTACTCCGTCTATACGTACGTATACGGGAAAGTAAAAAGAACATTGCAGACTTTGTAGACAAAGTGATAGGAAAACATTTTTCAGAACTTGTTGCCCTCCGAGAAACGAATACAAGTGTTGGTGAATTCGAGATCAGAACTGCAGCGCCGCCACACGACGTCTTTCGGCAGGTCACCCCGGCGCGGCGCGGCATGGCCCTCGTTATGGTCGGCAGGCGGAGCGAGCAATTCGTCAGTAGGCTGCAACACAGTTACTGCGTGTTGCGAGCCTCCATAAACCGCCAGCGTTCGGTGTTAGAGCCCGGCACGCTGGGCGGGACAGGGCGTCCCGGCCTGTAAATCACGCGATCTCCTGCCCTCGTGTCCACCGCCCCTCGCCGTTGCCACCGCCCCCTCCTCCGCTGCCACAGTCGTCGTCGTTGTCTTCTGGAGGGGCTTGTGGTTTAAGTAGGATTGCTGATATTGCTTATATTTCAGAAGAAAATCCCATATTTCAGGCATTTGTCCCCGCTGCCCCTGACAATAGTGGGACCCTAGTTATGCTAGGCAACTCTAGTAGGTTGTGCTGATAGTCGTGGTCTTAATGATGCTAGGGGATGCTAGTTGGATGCGAGTATGCCATAGTAAGGGTATGCTAGTGAATATCAATGCATTCAATAACCCTTTAGGGTCCCGAATGTTTCGTCCCAGATAGGACATTTTAAAAAGTTAATGTTTTTATGGGCCATTCTTTTGGTCAGTGGTGGGAATCATTACTCAAATAGAATTGTTGGCGTTGGAGATTTTTTCTAGTCACGAAGCAAAAAATTCCGGCCAAAGTTCCAGTTCGCATTCTGAGGCACAGGATACAAGAGAAATCACATTAATTCACTCAGTAAGTCACGTGCTAGGAAGTAAATGTTTAATATAGTTAAAAAATTCTTGAGGAGTGTGGTGGTACCAGTCGTACCAATAGAAGATGATTATCATATATATTATTTTCGTTAAAACCGTGAATTTGTTGTCCCTCCTACTCGGCTCATAGTGAACGGATTTTAACAAATGAGGTACCAAAAAAAGATAAAAAATCAGGAATGGAGGTCACTAAATATTGCAAATCACGAAGCTTTTCGTTATTAATAAAATGCTAGGAAACTTTTGTTGTTTGAACTTTGCGGCTGGGATAGTTAGCGTGCCCTCCGCGCGCTGCCTGTCAAGATGGCGGTTATGCGCACACCATCCGCCACAGGAGAACTCACGTGGTTGTCGCATGTGAATCGAAGCGGCGGGAAGCGGAAATCTGTTGTGCGTTCCGTTTAAGACAAACATGTGTGCGACTATTTATCAATTGTGTTGTAAGTGTTCAATGTAAAATTTTGTGTACGTTCTTATATATCTTTTATGTGATATCTACGGATTTATGTAATTCGTTCTAGCATACGTCAGCTGGCAAGAAGCCTGCACGCGGTATTACCCACGTGGCCAACGTGTATTTCTACATGTGGCTGGAAGCGGAAAGCATCCCTTCAGTGCGATGTAATCGCACGGGTTCAGCTAGTATAGTTTTTATTTCGTTAAAAAACCGTTGCCGCATTCGTCTTCATTTAGTGTGTTTATTGAACTCTGTTACTAGAATGACAGTTCGCCATCTCGTATCGTCTTGTTCACCGGTCTCGAATGTCCTCTCTCTTGCTGTTCTCAGTCTTTCAACAACATTTTCAGAGTATTTCAACAACATTTAACAAAATTTTATGTTAGCGTATTTTAATGTTTTTTAATTGGAAATATGTTTATTTTTTCATACTCACCTTGCAACTGCTTCATTATTATTATTATTATTATTATTATTATCATTATTATCATTTACCCTCATTGTACTGGCCTTAGTATATTAAACCGCCTCTCGATAGAGCCGATGACCCTAATAGGATTGCGGACATTGATCATTTTCAAAACCAATTGTTTACCAAATGTAGACAATTGTAGGGTGCACAATACAAAATATTACGACAGTGCTAATGTTACAAGGAAGTTAACAATATTGTCGAAAAGTAGAACATTTTCTGAATCTTAAAATTTGCAGTTAGGTTACGAGAAGATCGTACATTATATAAAATGAATCAAGAAAAACTTTTGCAAACTTGCGAAACCCATCTCCCATGGGCCAGCAAACTTCATCATAACGGGCCCGGGCTGGAACACGGCTTAATGATTACTATATCATTTATATACCACATTTGGCGCACGAGGTCAACGAAGTGTGAAAACTTTCGCTGTGTGGTATTCAGCGTTGTGTTCTGAACCCTAGACGACTGCCCGTTCGTCATCGATGTGTCGTACGTAAATCAGATCTTGGTAGCATGGGCAACGCGCTAGTTCCATTCCAGTGTTGTTACGCGTTCGTACAATCGATGGCAATCCTTGAACTACCCTTGTTCCTCGTGTTTCATATGCATGGTATGTTTTTTCATTGAATATGTGTGCGAAAATGGAACATCACAAGCACCGACTGATCCAAGAACTGGATGAGTCTCTGTCGTAGATTTTGGAAACACCAACACGGATTATACCCAGTTGAAAGAGGATCTTTATCATCAAAATATTTTGATTGTCCCAAAGAGAAACCTTGAGAAATATTTTTGGTCGACGCTTGACCTACACGGACTTACGGCCATGCTGTTATTTCTTTTTTGTATTAAAAAAAGTACAAGACTCCACGACTCACTTAACAAGGCCGATATCTACGACTTCCGCGACATTCATTAGATGGCCTCGACACTAAATTTCTTGTATGTTACACTCATAATCGAAGACGCTTATCGCTTACGTCAGATGCTACATCCTTCAGCACTTTATTGGGTATCCACAGCCTACTTGGGGGTCGGGGAATCTGGGAGAGGGAGAAAGGAAATACAGGGGATTCAAAAAAAGGTAGCCAAGGTTTTAATAGAACTTTAGATTTACCGAAATGAGTTGAATCATTCGCATTTACATAAATTCCATTATTTTTAAGATGTAGTATAGATGACTCTTCAGATATTGATATTATAGATGAATACAAAAATGCTTGATGAAAATATCATTCAGCATTTTGCGGCTTTTTGTATTCGTAAAATAGAATATAGTACATTTACTCACCTCCATCGTTAATACTTGTTCAAAGTTTTTTTCTGAATAGCAATATTTCTGAATGGTTTAATATAGAAAAGACAGGAACGAAAAGGGTCGAGGGCTGTAGCTAGCGCCCCGTCAAGCTCATTGGTCACTTGTCACCCATTAGCTGATCCCTAATTGTATCTGAATCTTCGTTCGTAACGTAGAGAACCTCGCGGTTTGGGATTTTGAAACTGTGTCATGCATGTGGGTAAGCTGAGCGTCATACGACGTTTTGATGGCAAACTCCTCCCTGTCTCAATATTTCGGTAGTTTTGTTACATCCTCATTTTTTTTTCTCTTAATCACTCGGTTGTTTTTGAAGACAACGCATTTCTTCTTGATGTATTGTGTCACACGTTCATGAATGTGATTTTACGATTATACCATCAAGAAGTGATGACTGCTCTCCTTTCATTACTGGATTGGGGTTCAATCAATATCCATGTGGAGATTGTGGTTAACAAAAGAGGGTTCGCGGCAGTTTTTCCCGTATCCGGATCTCCCTCTCCACCCTTCTTTCATTATCATTCAAATCATATCTTCCTAATCACATATGCACCAAAATCATTTCCCCCATTTCTACCTTAAACCATAAGGAACTGTATCATAATAAACAAACACGGGATGTGTCATTTCAGGAGAGTAAAATCATTATCTTCTACTAAATTAGACGAACATATGTTTCTTGTCTCATTTTGTTGAAAAACGCTTCGTTTTTCTACAGCAGTTTATTGACGATTTTTCTTCTTCTTTAACATCCGGAATTTGTGCTTTAAGGGAGTCGAAGCTGGAAAGTTGTATTACACTACAGTAAACATCTACTTTATTCAATTTCAAATAAGGAAAACTATGCACACTATGTTAAACAACAGTTAATTGCAAATTAAGATAGCGATCGAACTCCAATTTATGTAAGCCGTCAGAAACGCATCAGCGAGCCGGTCTGTCAGAAATTGCAGTGCACTGGGTCTACAATAGCGCTTCGACTCTTAAAAATGCTAATTATGATGCGGTGATATACAAACTGGGATGAAAAAAAAATACTACTACAAAACTTTTTACGGGAATCTCTGTTTCTGAGTCCAAACGCTAAGCGACTTATTTATTAATGACATTATGAGGGTCACGCAGGTGTTTTTTCCATCCTACATGACTCTCCTTGTACAACGAAACGCATGCATGTTTTGCCACCCTAAATGATTCTCCTTGTAAAACGAAACGCATGCATGTTTCGCCACCCTTAAAGTCAGTCTCCTTCTTCTCGAATCGCCCTGTATCGCTTGGAGGCGAGCGGAGCGCGGGCCGGGAGGTGCTCGCGCCGCCGCGACCGCCGCGCTGCGGCGGCGCGTGGAAACAAGCGCCCGCAAACACGCGCCCGAGGAGGCAGCGCCGCCCATCCGTCTTGTCGGGGTAAACGAAATCCTCCGCGGGGAGCATTATATCTTCGGCAATCGGGACGTATCGGCCGGAGCACGGCGCGCAACGGTGCGGGGCGGAGCGGCGCGGCCGTCGAAAGGGGACGAGGGATGGGCCGGCTAACGAGTGAGAGAGGCGTGAGAAGCTTGAGGCTATGGTCGCAGTGCAGCCCAAATATCGGTCGTGGGCTACCGGGTGTTTGCGAGCGTATTCGTCCGACATCAGAAAAACACCTGAATGTTGCACCCGAACTCGTCCGGTTATTCCTACGTACTCCGATTTAAACGTAGCGACCCTTCAAGGTCACAAGGTGAACGGAGAGGGGGACACTGTCCTCCAATCTGAAGCTTGGTAACGACTTAAAATTGTTGGTATTAGACCTGATTTGATGAGAACCTCCTTATAGCTAGTGACCTGGAAGTGCTAGTATGTTTAAGAGAGAATCTTGAGGCTATGGTCGCAGTGCAGCCCAAATATCGGTCGTGGGCTACCGGGTGTTTGCGAGCGTAATCGACCGACTTATTTCATCCGAAAAACACCTGAATGTTGCACCCGAACTCGTCCGATTATTCCTGTATACTCCGATTTAAACATATTGGCACTTCACAGTCACAAGCTGAACGGAGAGGGGGACACTGTCTTCCAATCGGAAGCTTGGTTACGAATTAAAAATTAGAGCTCCTGATTTGATGAGAATCTCCTTGCGGCTCGTGACCTGGAAGTGCTACTGTGTTTAAATTGGAATACAATACTACAGCTTATTTTCTGAATCGAACGCTCAAGATCGTCTACAAGTTTTGCTCACAGAGGGTCTTCGCATCGCGAATGGTCTTACCAATCCAGCTGATTTCCGAAGAATGGAACAGAACCAAAAGAAACTAAACTTCGACAGACGATGCTTTCGGGCGAAATTGGAAGAGGTCGGGATCACTGTGGTCATTTCCGTTTTTCAGCAAGTATTTCAATGCATCCGGCACATCAGACGGACGTCGGCCGACCGAAATTTTGGTCAAAAGTGGCCTCACAGTGACTGCCGTGTAATATTGATTTATTAATTATTTAGTGATTTTGAGCGCAAAAACTAAACGGACGTGTCAACGGGCGCTCAACGTACATTAGAAAGTGTAGTGGACGGTACATCTACAGAGTTGGAGGTGTACCTCCTCGCTGTATCAAGACATCCAGCGCCTACCTACACGCCGGAGGCGCGATGCCCTTACATGTAACCCCCCAGTAGCGCATAGCCCCAGCCGAGAGGGAGAAGGGCAAGAAAATGGTCCAAAAGTGAAGGGAAAAAGAATGAGGATATGAGTAGGGGATATGGATGAAGTAATCGGAAGTTAAGTAAGAGGAGTGGAAAATGATCAAAGGGATGTGTGATGGATGTGAGAAAAGTGGTGAGAGAATGAGTGGGATGTGTGGATGTGGGAATGTAATGTGGAGAGTAACATGGATGGATAGGTCAGACAGCAAAATACACTCAAGTCGCACATCAAAATATTGAGACTGGTCGATAAAGTGACCGAGAATAAGTAGTGGTGCAAGTGACCGAGAATAAGAAGGATTGTGCGTTGAACAAGAGCTGAATAGAAGAGGTGGGAGGATAAGATGGTGTGAGTGAATGGTTTGGGGCATTAGAGATTGATTTATTGATTGATTAGTGTTTCCGGAAGCGTCAACCTCTGGGGTAATTAGTCCCGTAAAAAATTAGCATGTTTTATTGCGGAAGGTGGCGGTGATCTTCCCCCACTGGATGACGAGATGCGACGATGTTTTTCCGAACCAGGTATCTCCCAATATCGGGACACCGCCCCAGATGGGACAAGCTTTACGCTCCCGACTGGTCTCCTAACGTGTATAGTATTGTAGTGTAAATGTGTGATCAGTAAGGAGTGAGGATACGACAAGGAAGAGGAAGGAAATATCATGCGTGGTCCATGACTTTGATAGGCAGTCGCCTTGTGCTGAACGGAGAAACCACGGGAAATTCCGAACAGAGTAGCCGGCCGCTACAAATCTCCTCCAAACAGCAGGTGGGTATTAGCGAGTGGTGAATAAGGGAGCGGAAAATAAAGATAGGATGGATTAGTGTAGTTATAGGTGAGAAGTAGTAACGACCGAGAAGTACCTGTAAAGGGGTATTGTAGAGTAAGGATAAGAAGGGACAAGTAAAAGAAGTGTATCTCGGGACAATGATTGTGGAATATGAAGGATAAGAGAATGTGAATGGGTGGATATATGGATGATACGAAATGTGAATGCAACAATTATAATGTTATTGGAGACATGAAATGGTAGTAATGTAAATGAGACAACAATGATAAATGGCGGCATTTGTAGAAGAAACAGAAAGAATGGACGATGTATACACAAAAGATGAAATATTCTGGAAGAAAGAAAATAAAATCTTTATATTATCATAGTCATGCAAGTGAACACTGAAAATAAACTACATGAGATTTAGATGTTAAGTTTAATACTTCTTCGCCGACATTTGTTTGTAATTTTTAATGAATTGTTACGTTTATGTCTTTGTGGATCGTTAGGAGTAATATAAATGTTGTAAGAATGTGAAGAAAAAAGTGAACGGTTGGAAGTGTTTACAACCTATTTGCTTATTTTATGAAATGGATTAATAAGAGGCTTAACGAGTGAAAGTGCTCAGTAATAAGCGTAAAATTTGTCGAGTGGGAAAAAAGACGGTGTGAAGGTTAGTGCAGGTAATTTCTACTCAAAAGCAATAAGGAAAGCAGTAAAATAATTTTCTTCGTCATGAGTATGAACTTGAGAAATAACACCGCCGGCGACTAGATTGTGACTGAGCAGGGAGACATATAAGCAAACGAGTAAGAGGAACGGGTTGTGTGCGTTAGAGAACGTATGAACAGTTACAAAGCCACAGTCTCGTATGTACTTCTAGGATTCCCGAGGGTGGCATTCTCTTTAGATCAGCTAAGTAGCTGGATCCAGCTAACCAGTGACCTTACATTTCTTCAACAGAATGGTCCTTTGATCATTAAAACGGTTTCCTTCTATTGATATCAGACGGATACCGGAGCGAAACCTTCAAAGTTTTCTTTGCGTTTCAAGTTCTCCTTGACTTGCGAGCGCTGCTTCCTTGCCCGTCCTGCTCTCTTAGAGTTAAGCAATGGGCGAATTCCCCAGCTTCATATGACACATTACCCCAAATCGATCAAACCTATATCAAGCATCGGAGATCCTGACGTGGAACGCTTGTAATGCTATAGGAATGTACAAATCAAACTGCGTACCCTTGTTCATTCCGGGACCTCATCGAAGAAACATTTGCATAGGTCTCAAACTAGTGAGTTCTGAAGGGACCGAGCACGTTTCTTCCTCCCTCGTCATTACACTCCCATCGTGAGATCGGTAAACAAGAAGATCCCCCAACCCATTGAGATCCATTCTTATGATCTCGAAAGACTCCAGCGGCTGCAATAGTTGCGTAATATCGCTAACTGCTTTGCTAATGTTATCCGCAGCATCGTTAACTGGGACGTCGTGTAGTACGAGTACCGATTGTGCCGATTTTTTGACACTAACTAGAGAAATGAGTCTAATTAAATCACTGTCACTGCCTGGAGGAGAATTCTAGTCGCCGAATGCTCTGACCGGTGGTTTCTGTGGTCCCAACAATGGGCTAAGGATCGCGCGCGATATTTCCTTCATGCTTGTCCTCTCCTCACATCTTACACACATACATTTGCATACACTACTGTTCCACATATGTAGAGAGAGCAGACGGTATTCTAGAGCTTGTCCAGGCAGGGGCGATGCCCCTCTGGTAGAGATAACTGGAGGAGGGAAGCCCCTGAAGCATACATAGGTCGGTGCGAAATGTCACGTTCAGTGGAGGTGGAACACCGCCATCTCTCGAGTTATGACTTCACTTACGGTACTAATATACTAAGTAGGTGACACGCCCATAATGAATTCTCGATCACTTCCTCCAAAGGCTCCGATAGTGTTGCAAATACAGGGATTTCAGGTTAGAGTCCCAACTGGGCTGCAGTGCCTTCGGTGAGAGTAAGTGGAACGGAAAGACAAAATTTATCGAATGCAGACTGGTTCAGTGGTGAGCACGTTTCGACAGTGAATTGTCCGGCTGCCAACGGGAAGGCGAGCTGCGAAGTTGTCCGTTGGTCCCCCGCGGTCGTAAATCGACAGTCGCCCGAGCGCTGTGTTGTCCCTGATTAATTCCTTGTTGTTACAGGTGCGAAACGGACGCGCGGGAACGCGGACGTGACCTCGAGTCAACGGCCTGGAGCACTGGCCTCCACCTTCGTTTCTTTTTCTAGAACGAGATTATTCTCCAATGGAGTAGAATTTTCCACACAAACTTCATTTTCTTCCCTATTTATTAATTATTAGTAATGATGAACCATTGGTATCCATACCACATTTCCGGATTTTTGTGTTAGAATTTAATAAATAAATATTTCTGCTATTAACATTTCCTTATTTTCTCTGTGTATTACAAACTTATTTCTCGGGCGCATCACAGAATATCATGAACCCGCGACCCCTCTACAGTATAAAAGTTAATTATTAAAATTAATATAATAAACACGTGTGCCGTTATTTGTTCATTGTTTTGTTTGGTTGTGCGAATTGCAATCCACCAATCGAAAGTATTCGTCGTTTTTTCGTAAGAAGCGACGAAGCGTGTCAATGAGAAGTTATAGCTAGTGATGCGAAGATAGCATACTTCTTTGAATCAGTGAGAGAATTGTGACGGTTTTTCGGACGTGTATGTTATATGATTTAAATTAGAGTGAAACATCACAAAATTTGTCTGTTTTTCATTAATATTGTAGCTTCAGAATATTGATTGTGGATTATTGGGATGTGGATTTTATTTTTTAGTTCGATTTTTAAAGCTTTGAAACCTACCCATTTGGTCTGTTGACAACACAGAGGAATAATTTGTGAAAAATAGAGATGCAAAAATTTTGGTCAGTGCCTTTCTCTTGCTAAGTAGCACGCAAACATTGGGTTGGGAATGTGTACACCGTCAGTAATGTCATCCTCTGTGTGTCTTTTGTCTGAAAACTTATGTTCCGTCCACGATATATCTAATACACACGGATTAAAAAAAGCACGTCCCTCCTAACAGTCAGTATACTCTTCCTGCATCGCCTTGCAAAACATTCTTGACCACACTCGAACATGCTTGTCTCCAGACACAGGAGCCCCGTTTGGTCCACAGTCGCAGGTACCTCCGAAGACGGCGACCGGAGGACCTGCGGCCGGGTATTTTTATTCGCAGGGATGAATGCATATTTGCGCACGCGCGGGCCTCCAAATATTGTCCGTGCGCGTTGGAAGTGCTCTCTGAGAGCCGCTCTCTAGGAGGTGGCCACGTGCGCTCTCGGGCATTGTGGCGGCTTCGCCGAACCCCGCCTGGAGGAAGGGATTGACCTCGCCGCACGCGGACCGGCGCGACTTTACTCTTTCTCTTGTCCCGCGAGTGGAAAGAAGCGTCACTCTGTGTGCATGGTTTTCCACGCATGTCAGAGGCCGCATGCGCTTGTCGCCGTTGACTGTTGACTCCGCAAGAATACGCATCTTTCAACTGGGATGATTCACGCGACTTGATGCAAGGCTCGAGTCCTTCGTCGTTGCCAGCAAGGGGATTTTATGTATTAAACACGTCGATTTATGATTGCTATTAAATGAAAATAATGTGCATTGTAGTGCACAGCATGCGCCGTGTGAATGGCATTTCAGTAACTGTGAACATTAAGTTTTGCGGTGTAAATGAGACTGAAGAGGTTGTTTTGAGAATAAAATAATATAATCTTTCGATAAGACTAAGTCGCCGTTTTTATGTAGAAATGTCAGGCATTCACTAACGACAGCTGTCTTGTCTGGACTGAGGACCACAGCCGCCTCTAATAGCACTGAAGATGGCCGCAATGCGGCCGAAAAAGCTTTATGCCACAATAAACAGTTACGATTGAGAGCCAACATCTAATATTGATTTCTAATAAAGATTGAACAGTTAAATATTGTAGCACATAATTGCGTATATTTCACTCATACACTATTGGAGTACAATCGACTTCTATTGAGCACCATTAATTTTCACATGATCCATATTACATATGTTTATATGTTCATAGACTGGGATCGTTTCCTGTCTATAATCTGCAACATGACTCCGTAACTAACTAACACTTCAACATATTCAATCCGTTTGGGTTGGCAACAGTGGATCTGTACCGGGAGGGCGCTGGTTCGGGCATTGGCGGTTGTGAAAGCCCCTCCTGTTAATCGTTTTGCAAGAGGAGTGTGCTCCAGACGCCTTTAAAAGACGGCTGTAAATTTGGCGAGACGTATTTCGAAGAAGAGGATGGGCGCTTTGAAAATCAGTTTGAGATGGGGGACGTACAAGAGCTTTGTGACAAGTGAATATTCGCTTTCAACTTTTTAATTTTCATTGCCTGTCTGCTCTAAGTTAAGGTTTAGTGTTGCAGTTCTGCACGAGAGAGATGTGCAATAAATATTTTTTACGGCGTTGGTTCAGGAAGTACAGGATTCCAATGAACTTCTTGTTTGTGACTTGCAACGCAAGGAACTGTAATTCTGCAGTACTCGGTAGTGTTGGGTTACCAGTTGCACATAATCTTTCTTCGGCTGTGTTGGATACACAGACGCTTCTGCATAACTAGTTTAAAGGTGATCTACAAAGAACACGATTCGTATTTATATCCTGAAATATCTTTTACTTAATTTTAAAAAAATAGGACTGAGTAACATTGCATGAAACTTGCATACAACACTAATTCTGAAAGAGTAAACAAGAAATGCATGTTTGAGTATGGCGCTCTTGGACGT
>JAHLJT010003105.1:0-30217 GCA_031308135.1 Acheta domesticus | reverse complement strand
TTACCTTTTGCTGGCTCACGGTTAACACATACATAAAATCTTTTTTATGTGTGTAGCGGAGTTTCTTTAAGGGTGTTACTTTAATCTACAAGTAAACTGGATCAAGGCCCTACTATCATATAAACAGAATTTACCATTAGAACAAAAGAACAATAAGACATTCAATTACATTACGACATAGCTTTGCATCATTGCCTTTGGATCATAATTCTCTATGGTTCATTCTGTCATCTTCGACCTTCCCGCCATTACATTATCATTCACGCTTATGCACTTCCTAACCCTTTGGAAAAACTAACGTGCCATTCATATGCTACTACCACATCATTTACTTTCGAACTTACTCATGAGCATCCTGACTGAGCGTTTTCATTTAATTTTCCTTCTATTTGTTCCAATTAGAATTACTTATATCTGACTCGTTACGATCGTTGATTTTCTACGTGACGCTTGCTGCTGCCTCGTCCGGCCTGGGCCGGGAGTAACCTGATGACTCCGCGATCTCCGTCTGACCCTACGTATCACCGCACCTCGTTTTCCAATCCACCGGGCGTCGCCTTCACGTTTCTTTCTTCACACGATGATACTTTAATCGTTATCAGCTCAGCAGCTCCATACCGCATAATCCACGCATGCAGCACGCCGCACCAACTATATTAACCCGCATCGCCCACGTGGTCCGTGCACTGTTCCCCTTTTTTTATTAAATTTCGTAATTATTCTCTCTTAAATAAGTTACCCACAATCCTTACACTCGCTTATTTTGCACAGTTCATCACAATTTTTCTTTCTTAAATACCTGTTGTCCCGATTACACTGGATTTCTTGACATCAAAGCATCGCTCTCTCACCACCATTGCATACCGTCCTCACGCCATGCTGCTCAAACCGCCAACTGTTCGCTTTTGCGCGGTCAGGACCGATCAGTTCCCACTACCACCGTAGCCGTGGCTCGTTCACGACTCTGTCGATCCGTTCCGCCGCGTTCCTCCTCTGCGCGTACTTTTGAAATGTGGTTGAGCGCCTATTCTTGTGTTTTGACCAATACGGTCAAATAACCCCCCACGTTATCAAGATTTTTTTTTACACAGTGAAAAATAATCTTCTAATCCATTGCTTCCAGGGTTCTCCTTTAGTTTTGATCTTGTCCCTCATGGTATCCTTCAAGTTGTAAAAGTTGTATTGTCGACTGTTTCTCCCCGCTCATTCATTATTTCCGCCACATTTGGAGCTTTATTGCCTTTATCTCATATGGTCCTTCATAAAGGAGGAAAAACTTCGAATAAGTTTTAGTTTGGGATTGACACTCTAGGTACCCTAACAAACACCTTTTGTCCCTCCTTGAATTCGTTATGGCGTTTTCTTCATTTTTTGCTAGTCGTACTTCGCTCATTTTGAACTAAATTCTCGCGGACTGTTTCCTGTGATGGCTCCTGCGGTCTTTGGAAACCTCTTCTCTGTCAAGTGCGATAGACGTGGGGTGGTCTACGTCCAAAATGTGCCTCGTACGGTTGTAATACCCGTGCTATCGTGGTTGGACTGGACGGCACACCACCTATTAAATCTCGGTATAAGATCTGCTCCCCATCTGTCGTGCTGCTCGTGTGCATATGTTCTGGACATTTCTTAGAATATTCCCTCATGACCCTTCCGCAGGATTTTGATTGGGGATGTCGGATTGACGTAATACTGGTTTTTGTTCCTACAAGTCCCATCATGTTTTGGCTCCACTGTCGGCTGGTAAACATGGTTCCATGATCTTACAGTATGCTTAGTATGGTTCCTGCTACGTCAACACAAATTATCTTTAACTTCCTCGACAAGTTTTGAGCATTCGTTTCTCTTTGTCATGGTTAAAATTTGTACGACTTTCGAAAATACGTCAATAGTTTTACAAATATGTGCTGGTTTCCCATTTCTGGTGTTCGGCAGTGGTCCGTAAATAGCCCGTTTCTGCTAATTTTCATTTTTTCTCCAAGTCGGAATTAATTTGATTGCATGGGTCCTTGCAAAGCTCTTGTTTGGGTACTTCGCCTTCTGCATAAGTTGCATTGACTCACGGACCTTCTAATTGCCGGGCCATTCCCCTCCAGTAACATAGTTCTTGTATTACCTTCGTAATTTTCTCCGCTCCGAAATGTGCCATGGACGTATGAACATGCTTGATCAATTGCTCCGTGATACTCTTAGAGTATCCACAACCTAATATTTCTGCGTTTCTTGTCACTCTCTGGTCACCACTCCCTGGATTTAACTTCCATTCATCTTGCTTCTCCTCCTTTCCTCGTAATTCCGGGTCTTTCCCGTGACATTCTCCCCTCTTTGTAAGACTTTACTTACTAATGTCAGGATCTTGTTCCTGTAGCGCAATTAGGTCTTCCCAATCGCTAGCGGCGCGTCCGTCACTCCAAGGTCTATCGCTGCCACTTGAAACTGCCTTTCGTTAGCGTAATGCCTCGTTTCCCCTTGGGAGTCTTCCTATGCTTAGTAGGTCGGGTAAGTAGTTTAAAACTCCCCTTTACAGTGTTCTACATCAAAGAAATTGCTGCAGATACAAGGTCCATCTATACAATCGATCATTCTGTGTATGCATCTGTTTTTAAAACGTCAGGGCCTTATGATCTGTGCGCACAATGAAGTGCCTACCCATCAAAATAGGGTCCTTAATTTGGTAATATCCCATACACTTAGCCCCCGCTTCTTTTCAGTCGTGGTGTAACCGAATCTCTGGGCCTTTGAGCACCCGACTAATGATTGCGATGATTTTCTCTTTCTTCCACCGTCCTGATACAGTACGGCCCCCCATTCCGAAGTCGCTACTGTCAGTTTGTAGTATGCACGTTTTGCTAAGTCAGGGTGTGCTACCACACAATGCCTGTAAAACAGGCCTTGATTTCATTAAATGCCTCCTCATGGGAATCATCCCACTTCCTCATCTTCCCTTTTTGAACAGCTTATAAAACGGTGACACATTATCATAGCGAAGTTAGGGCAGAACCGAGCATAATAATTACAAGTGCCAATCAGCCGCCGAACTTGTCTGACATTCTTTGGCGCCGGAATTTGTTGTATCTCCCGAATCGTGTCCTGCTTCATACCAATGCCCTCTGTCGTGATCTCGTACCCCAGAAAATGGATAGTCCTCGTAGCCCATCTCCGACTTCTTGATGTTCAACACCAAATTGTTTTCCTTCAGTATGCCGAACACTCTCGTAAATCTCGAAGATGCTCGAAATGGATTTGGATTTAATCACAACATCATCAACGTAAACTGTCACTCTGTCCTGTATCGACCCCCTATTATCCTGTCAATGCACCTGAACCGTGCTGCCTCCCCGCTGTTTCGCAGACCAAATGGTACTCTTCTGAAGACGTAGCATATTCCTTCCACCATGAATCCCGTGTACTGTTGGTCTTCCTCAGCGATTTTCATTTGCCAATAGGCCCTACTGAAGTCCGTGCACGAGAACCCCTCGCACCCTCCGAATCCTCTCAGAATTCCCTCCACTTCCGGATGAGCGTCTCGGTATGGCAAGGTCACAGCATTCAGTCTTCTCGCGTCTAAGCAAATCCGAAGTCCTCCGTCCTTCTTCTTACGATGACTATCGGACTGTGTAAGATGTGGACGCCCTCTTTATGATCCCTTCCTTCTCCGTATCATCTCTCTTGATCATTCCGCTACTTCTTTTCGATATGCGCAGGTATGGGATAGTTTCCTCTCCCTGAATGGTGATTAGTCTGTTAATTGTATCCTAAATTCGTACTCCTTAATAGGTTCACCGTTTTTATAAATATTTTCTTGTTCTCTAATAGCAATTCCTTCAACTCGATTTTACCCTATCATCCAACATCTTCAGCTCCGTCAGCCTGTTGCTCTATCCACTCCTCCAGCTTTCACCACTTATTACTCCCGCGCTAATATTGTATTCTTCCGTCCTCCTCGCCTCCTGTATCAATCCACATCTCGTCTCCGTTTACGATGATGTTGCCCCCTTTTCGAGATTTATGACAGCCCGATTGTTCGCCGGGAAATCCATCCCCATATCACCGGATACAACAATGCCGCACCACCAGCGCAACCCTCTCGTACATACCCACTACCCACCAATACATACTTCTAACATCACTTGTTTCGTAATGGGGCTTGACCTCTTCTCGGTGGCCCCAATTACATACGACCTCGTCATCGGCTATGCCGCCACATGTTTTCCGTCGCCACTAACACTCTCATAATAATCCTCCGAAATCGCGCTCGCCACGTCTCCTGTGTCAAACCAATGCTTCCACTTCTTCACCTAGCATGATATCATGACGGTTGGACATTTCCCGATCTTCTGGCTTGCTTTTTCTCTTGATCCAAGGCTCATCCTCGTATCGACCACTTGAAATGACTTGATGGAAACCTCGTTGCTCACTCCGTGATTGTTCGTGTTGGGGTCTCCCGTCAACACGAACTCCCTTCGTTTAAATTTGGGTTGTAACCCGTCCTCCCGCTGGTAATTTGGTCTCATCTCGTTACCACGTGAACCTTCTCCTCTGTTTCCTCCATTAGGTTTGTCTCGACCGCTCCCGTTCCTTCGACTTTCGCTCTCCTGCTGCCTATCATATCCTCTTTGGTTTTCTCCCCACCCCTCTGATCACCCCGAACTCTAGCGCTTTGCTTTCCTCCCCTCTCTGTGCTCTTGAGCGCCCCTCACCATCATTGCATTTACATTCACTTCATTTCTGTTTTTCGGTGGCATTAGCAAACGTCAGATCGAAGCTCCCTAATGCGTCTTGAAACTTCTCTAAATCTGTATAGACTAACGCGCGCCTAAGCAAATTCTGGGTAGTTGTTGGAAATTGTCTGATTAGGATGCACATGATTTCTTGATCGCTCATGGGTGGCGATAACGATCGGAAATCCATGATGCGCCTAGAGCCGCGTAATCTCTCATTCCGCCCCCACCTGATGGCTTTGTACAGTTACTTACTGTTCAGGACCCATCTTAAAATTTAGCTGGATATCCTCGCTCCAATATCTTCGAAAAACATCTGCTTAAACTCCGTTACAGTATTTGGTAAATGGTGTGATGGTGTCTGCCCAGGTCCCTCGCGTATCCTGCAGCATCTGGTATATTACCTGCGTCTTACTCTTCTCAGGGAGACAACTAACCGCTAGGTATCGCTCCACAGCTCTCATGAACGAGTATGGATTCTCTTTTACGTCGCCCGAAAATTTTAATGAGGATGGTATTGCTATATTAACTGGGCCCCCTCCCACATTTGGCCGTCTTAACCTCTTTTAAGTTCTTGAACTTCTATTTGCAATTCCGCGATGTCGTCCTCACATTTCCGAACGTCCTTCTGCACTTCCTTTCTACAGGCTGCCACCGACTCCTTCAATTCTACCTTCGTGTCTGCCAACTCCCTCTTGCAGTTTTCTATCTTCCGTTCCATCCTTGTGATACTCCCCTTCACTTGCACATGCAGTGACTCGATGGCTTTATCCTGTGCCTCAATCCGTCCTTCCATCTTTGTGGTAATGTTCGACTAAGTTCACTGCATATCTCTTGAACTCGCCCGTCTATTCTTTGTTCCCATGACTCGAACTTCTCCACTATAACCTGGTATTGTTCTTGTATTTGTCTCACTTGCTCTTGTTTATGTTCCTTCAGTTCATCAATGATTTTCTTTTGCTCCTCAACCATTCTCCTTTGGGCCCGTTCTTCCTGCTTCTCTAGCTCCTCGACCATTCTTCTTTGTGCCCGTTCGTCTGCTTCTCTAGCTCCTCAACCATTCTTCTTTGTGCCCTTTCTTCCTGTCTCTCTAGTTCCTCAACCATTCTTCTATGTGCCCGTTCTTCGAGCTTCTCTTGTCCTGCCATGATTTGATGAAGCATGCTCAGTAAGTCCTCTGTTCCGTTTCTCTTCACATTCCCAGATTTGGTGTCGACGCACTCGCCCCCGATAACTCCATTCTGGCTCTATCCGAATCTTCTAGTAACGACTCATCCCATTTACCTCCATCATCCTCATCATAATGATCTCTGTCCTCGCGCTTCTCTTCCTCTCCCATCATTGTGCCCGTTTGCTTTTCCATTATGCCCCCAAATTGCACCCTACTACACCTATTTCTGACTAATCGCCCTCCTACACGCTTGATTCCACCCAAAATCTATTGCCCAACTTCAGAATGCTCACAGAGGCATACACCGAACACTACAAATTACTTCACTTCACACCAGCGGCATCCTAATTACTCTCAAAAATGACCCTAACACAATCTGAATTGCTTTGAATTAGATGTGAGTGATGCCGCATATATTACGATCCTATACATAACTCATCAAAAACACATACAAAAAAAAAACACACATCAAACAAATTATTGACCTCCGTCATCCACCTGGGAACAATTCACAAACAAAATGCACTCAAGCTCAAAACACCTAGAAATACACACAAAATAATTAAATGTAATTACACTGACATCTGTAACAAAATTCACATTGACATAATTCAACTGAATTCAAAATATTCATTAGATTATCATTGAATCAGTCTCAGATAGTCTTCCTGCACATTACTGAATGCAACTTATTTTTTTTTTTCATCCACCTAAATAAAAAAATCTCGATAAATCTTATTCAGTTGCAACTACTTGAATTGTAATGTTCATCAAATAATTAATGCTACTATGTCTCCAAAATAGCTCATAACTTCATAATATTCATTTACACACACGTCCAATCAGTGCTTCAAAATGCACTGGGCAGCACCTAAAACCCAAATTTATATTCTAACATGAAGGATTTTGTTCCTAATGTATTGCTCATTGAACTCAATGAATACACCTACTGTAATAATACTTCAGAAATCATACCCTAACACACTGTGTTTATTTAGATACACACTGTAAGGACTCTTCAACAAAATTATACCCTGACAATTACACTCATGTCCACACTCACTGTAATACCACTTTCCAATAATTATGCCCTAACATATTATTCATTGCCACATATACATTATGATCTTGTTTCATAAAAATTATCCTTGTATTGTATGATGATACACACATAGGAATGCCTTACAATAATTACCCTGGTATTTACACTGAATTCAGCGCCTTTTTACTGGCCACGTTATAACAATCTTAAAAAGAAAACTACATTCCAATATCTGCACTACCTTAAAACACATTAATTAAAATTCCCATCTATTTGTTATTTAAACTCAATAGTCATCAAAATGTTTTCTAAATTGTAAATGAATTATTTCAAACGACACCTTGACACAGAGATTTGCACTTAATGTTCATCAAAATGTTTTCTAAATTGTAAATGAATTATTTCAAACAACACCTTGACACAGAGATTGGCACTTAATACTTATCAAGATATTTCTGGATTGCAAAGGAATTAATTTACACAACACCTTGGCATATGAAATTGGCACTTAATACTCATCAAAATTTCTTCTAAATTGTAAATGAATTATTTCACACAACACCTTGGTAAATGAAATTAAACTAAGCATTCATCAAATTCTCTTCTAAATTGTAAATGAATTATTTCAAACAACACCTTGACACAGAAATTGGCACTTAATACTTATCAAGATATTTTCTGGATTGCAAAGGAATTAATTTACACAACACCTTGGCATATGAAATTGGCACTTAATACTCATCAAAATTTCTTCTAATTGTAAATGAATTATTCAAACAACACCTTGATACAGAAACTGGCACTTAACACTCATCAAAATATTTTCTGAATTGTAACTAATGCTCATACAACATTTCTTTTGATTTTCAACTAAATTATTTCAAACAACACTTCACTGATTCCACTGCAATATGTTAGAGAATATTGATATATTTAATGCACTTAAACTCTCTTTGAAATATTTAAAACTGGAATGCTGACATTATCAAGAAATTTACACTGTCTTCTGCCTTTTCCAGTCATGCAACTAATTCAGATACCTGCTGATTAAAGTATGCACTTATGGGGATTGAATTTTGTTCAAATCTAATTACAAATTACCAATCTTTCCCTGTCCCTGAATTTCGGGCGCCAATAATATGTGACCGTACTTACCTTTGCTGGCTCACGGTTACACATATCATAAAATTTTTTTATGTGTGGGTACAGGAGTTCTTTAAGGGGGTTACTTTAATCTACAGTATCTGGATTCAAAGGCCTACTATCATATAAACAGAATTTATTAGAACAAAAGAACAATAAGACATCATTACATTACCAACATAGCTTGCATCATTGCTTTGATCATAATTCTATGGTTCATTCTGTACATCTCGAACCTTCCCGCCATTACATTATCATTCCCGCTTATGCAACTTCCAACCCTTTGGAAAAACTACGTGCCATTCATATGCTACTACGCACATCATTACTTTCAACGTTACTCAGTGAGCATCCTGAACTGGCGTTTCATTTAATTTTCCTTCTATTTGTTCACAATTAGAATTACTTATCTGATCGTTACGATCGTTGATTTCTACGTGACGCGTTGCTGCCCGTTCCGCCTGAGGCCGGGAGGTAACCTTGATGCCCGCGATGCTCCGTCTGCCCACGTATCACCGCAGCCCGTTTCCAATCCACCGGCGTCGCCTTCCCACGGTTTCTTTCTTCACACGATGACTTTAATCGTATCAGCTCAGCAGCTCCACCGCATAATCACACATCAGCACAGCCGCACCAACTATCATTAACCCGCATCGCCCACGTGTCCGTGCACTGTTCCCCTTTTTTTATTAAATTTCGTAATTATTCTCTCTTAAATAAGTTCACCACAATCCTTACACTCGCTTATTGCACAGTTCATCACAATTTTTCTTTCTTAAATACCTGTTGTCCCGATTACACTGGATTTCTTGTACATCAAAGCATCGCTCTCTAACCACCATTGCATACCGTCCTCACGCCATGCTGCTCAACCGCCAACTGTCGCTTTTGCGCGGTCAGACCGATCAGTTCCCACTACCCCGTGCGCTCGTTCACGACTCTGTCGATCCGTTCCGCCGCGGTTCCTCACTCTGCGCGCTACTTTTGAATGTGGTGGAGCGCCTATTCTTTGTGTTTTGACCAATACGGTCAAAATATATATATATATATATATATATATATATATATATATATATATATATAGTGCGATTTTTCTAATTCTGCTCCTCAAGCCCCTATGGACACCATAGAACATCACACGGCACATCGCGTCTTTCTCCGTCATGCCGCTAGAAGGCGCATGATCACAAGCTCTCCTAGATACAGTCGCGATCATGCGATATCTGGCGACACGACTGAGAACGTTGCGAAATACCGTGACGTATTCCAACATGAAGACGGGCCTTGGGGGGGGGGAAGTTAGAAACATCGCAGTGTAGCGACCGGCCGTTCTGATCGGCAGTTTGCCGTGGGTTCTCCGGGCAACACCAGGCGAATTCAGTTTTTTTAACAAACGGCCAGAGCACCGTGCGCGATCTTTCCTCCCGCTTTCTTGTCCTATCCTCACCCCTTACATACACACTCTTTCACTTACATGCGTATCGGAAGACCAGATGAGAATTTAGAGCTTGTCCCCCTCCACCGCGCCCTCGGTCGGATCCAGGCCCTGTCTGGAGGAGCATTCCAGCGACCGGCCGCTCTTATCGGCAGTTTTCCCGTGGTTTCTCTCAACAATTCCAGGCGAATGCGGGAGCAGTTCTGTAACAACGGGCAACGGAGGGCGTGCGATCTTTCCTCCTTCTTCCTTGTCCTTATTTACACACTTCTACATGTATGTGCTACACTGCCACAAATGTCGAGAGACCTTTAGGAAATTTCGAATTTGTCCTTGTGGCAGTGCTCCGCTGGTGGGAGATACCTATTTGGGGGAAATCCCGGAAGTCGACGTGTCGGTCGGCGTCGGATCTCGCCATCCAGTGGAGTCGCATAATATCATATGTAATAATGTAACATGTGATATAATAATGTGACAATCATATGTAACATACATAATAATGTCGCATATAATATCAATGCAACAGCAAATAAAACAAAAGCAAAAATTTCAAAATTATTTCTCGTTTTAAACCAGAGCTTTCCATTGAAAATCGAATTCCGACTGCTACTATTCATACCTTCCCACCACAGGTAAAAATTATGACATGTCGTAAACATCCGAGCCATAATTGTTACTCAAGTAACATTTATAACCAGAATCATTCATTTTAGCCCCGCGGTAAAGGCATACACTGGCCTATGTTTTATGGCTTTCCCATGTTGTATGTTCACCTCACGTAAAATATCCTCAAGCCTAAAACACACCTCTGAGCTAAATTACAATCGCCTGTTTCGTCGCCCCAGTGATACATCCTTTCTCTGCTAAAAGGTAAAAGGAGAGTATCGAAATCTGCAGCGTCAGACGGAGGAGCAGGCCTATTGGCGTGAGTCGCGTCACATATATTCAATGACAGGCATCATTGAATTGAATTTAATAAGTTTAATAAGGTTTCGGGTAACTCACATTAATGAACGGTCGGATAACTCCTTAATTATACATTTCCAGATCAATGTTGTAATGGACCATCTCCATTTTCTATTCCTGAAACATTACAGTTGAGTTTTGTTACCATGTCTGTTTGCATTGGATGAAATATTGCAAAGAGGAGCAATTTCAAAGAAACTATAGGGTACTGCAAAAGCGAAAAATAAAATTTATCGCTTATGATGTAATTTACTGTAATGAATGATTTAAATTAATTTATTGTTTTGCATCGCAACATGACATTCTTTTACTAATGTTTTAATGCTTAACGATTAGTGTCATGAACTCGTATTGTTCTTCACTTATTGCCTTTGCATTTAGTAATCACTGTCTTTTTTGTCAAAAATGACTTATTTAGCATCAGTCACATTTTTTAAAATGCAAAGTAGAAATGCATAAATACATGACGAAGCAATTATATTCATAAGAGTGTGTCATCATTCTGTATCAACAAAAACACCCATAAATATCTCTGTACATAATTTTACAATGCATTAACTGGCGATGTTAAAATTCGGAATCAATACACAAATTCTATTGTCTTATTGGTTTATTTGTGATGTGTTGTTGGCCTTCCAAATATGTGAATAAAATACGTTGGGATTAACAATATTTTTGTCAAATATTAACCCGACATAATAAATTAGAAATACAGAAGCCAATTGCTTCTGTATTTTTATGATGCAATGAGTGTATATACAATTGTTCTCGTGCCGTCATTGCGGTTCGAAGTTCATTTACATGACACAAACCTGCGACATGGCACAACCGTCTTCACTTCCGCTCTAGTACGGTTAAAGGTTTCTATGGATTCGCGAACTCGATTAAAGGAGACCGGTACCAACTTTTTGAGACTATTAAAGTGGCTGTTTAACTGTTAATAAAATAAAGTATATTCATTATCGCCTCAGAGCGCCAATCTTCATTGTAGAGACATGCCTTCCAATTTTCTGCGAACTCTTTTGATATCCGCGTAGAATGTACTTTCCATTTCGTAATTCGTATGTTTACGGTAACATGTTCTCGGATGTTCTGATGTTATATCCCCGTTCTTGCCCCCATAAAGTTTTTGGAGTCGCTCATTATGCCTCAGAATATGATCAATGCAGTTTTTCAGGGGTTTTTTCGATTTCTATAAGTAAGAACCAGACCACATCTCGAGTCATTTGTTCTCATAATTTACTCATTGTTACGTTTACTCACTTTTTCATTCGTATGTCAAGACACAACATACCCAATATTTTAGTTTTTACTTTTCTCTCATACGATGGTACTTTCTAAGAAAAAGTTCTGTAATTTGTAAAAAAAAAAATCCTCTTAACACATGGTGTAGCCAGAATCCACATTCTGTGGCTCCTTTATACCGAGAAATCAATTGACAGCGAAACGTCTGTCTGTTCGTCTGTGGTCAACGCTAGCGCCTAAACCATTCAGCCGATTTCCTCCAACATTGATATGATCTGAATGAACTCAAGGCTTTAGGAGTTTCAAACGGATATTCTGATTTTTGAGTGTTTTTTCACTTGAAGCGAGCGTTTATGTTTTCATGCGCTGCCCGAGTTCGGTACATACGGCGCTTCTGTGGTGTGGAGGTATGAGTGACGGCAAATTAGCTCTGAGGATCTGAGTTCTGTTCTCGGAGCGAAAGAAAAATTTTACTGATTGAAAACACTTTTGCAGGTTCATGTATCAGTATAATATAGTGAAGCAGTAAGAAATAATGGAAGGAAGGAAGTTTTCGTAGCACCACTAGTTTTCTCATTATTCGTATTAATATGTTAATTGAGTGAGCATTTTGTTTCCCGGGGAGGCGTCATCTACCATGTCCCATCTACATTTGTCCCATAACTGTAGTGCATGTCACAGCCGAGATGAGGAAGTGTTCATTCCCCGTGGAAAGTGAGATCCGACTCCGACCTACAGGTCAGCTTACGGGGATTTTCCTCTCGAGGTATCTCCCTTAGCAGAATATTGCAGCAGCCAGGATATATTAAAGCTTCCGGCTAGTCTCCTGATGTGTGTGGTAGCGTAGTGCTTGTAAGTGGAGAGGATCGAACAGATAGATGAAGGAAATGTGCGCGGTACACGTCTCGTTCGTACTACTCCGGCATTCGCCCGGTATCGATCGGAGAAACCACGGAAAACTCGAATCAGCCGGCCGCCGGAATTTCTCTTCAGAATGTGTACGCATTAGACCCAGCTGTGTAGCTAAGTCAATAATCCGCCACCTTAGTCCTTTCAGACAGCAGAGGTACATGTGTCTGGGATGTTGCTACTGAGCCATCGCAACCTATGGGTTTTGTATTGATAACGTTTTATATACCCTAAGAAAGTGTTATCTCTCTTTAGCGCATACCATGAAGAGGGGATACACAAATTACAAGTCAGTTCAATATTTCATGACATCATATTCGTCGGCAACCTTTTGCCCTAGAGTCGGCATTAGGGTGAAAATATGAATGGATAGCGTTAAGCGTTGTTTCAAATCATCAGTGTTCAAATTAAAACACCAATGTTATGCTTTCAAAATCCTCTTCACCTAAAACGCATCGATGATTTCAAACATCGATATTTTTCAAAGTAGTTTGGTATCCGCGAGTATTTACGTTCATGCAGCAACGAATTTTGATTGAGTGAGTTTGATTTTATTATTTAAACGGGGTTTAAAACCCCGTTTTGAAAACCCTGACTTCGATGTCCCACGCATCGCCGTCTGCATCTCCGCGTCTCGCCACCGCCACCGCCGCTGGGTGCGCGGGCGGTCGGCGTAGAAGGGGGTGGGTGGTGGGGGGAGGCGGACAAAGAGGGCGACGCGCTGCCTGCGGCCCGCGACCGCCTGCGCGCGCACTTGTCCAAACAGTCGCCGCGCGGCCTCCACGTCGTCCTCTGGCCCCGCCCCGCCACGCCACACCACGCCACGCCATACTCCCTCGGCGTCGCACGGTGTGACCAGACGGCGAAAACGTGTGGCCAAAACATCAAATAGCGTCGAATTCAATTACCACGTTCTACCTGGGGTAGTGTTGTCAAGGTCTATGCCACGAGCGGGAGTCCGTGGCACGAGTGCCAAGACGAAATTGCCCCTCCACGCAGTTCATTATTCCGCCTCAAGAGTCAACGCCATCCTTATTGTAAAACGGCGGGTTTACTAATAGTTCCCTTTCCCGACGTTAGTTGCACAGAGAACTCGTGACATGGTACGGTGCCACGACGCATGCCACTGTCACCAGAAGAAGACCTTGACACCACTGATCTAGGGGTTTTCGAGGTCACTAATTTCAATTATACCAATACTAAGACACATCTCGATTTCATACTAATGTATATGTATATTAATACAAAATCCCGGACCGAATGCTTCGTTTCATTTCAGTAATGATGGTTGTCGCTGCGAGATACACATGCTCATAAGAAATTTTTCGTAAAACATGAATCCACAGCGACAAGCAGCCAAATTTTCTTTGGTTGTATGAGTAATATATAAGATAAATTTCTTTATAAATTTTCAGGTGTTATTATATATTACTTTTATGCTAGTTATATTTTATACCTTATTACTTTGAATATACATTATTGTAATCTACATTAAATTAACAAATTATTTGTTTTACTCACCACCAATAGGGACATCAATGACTGAAGAATATAGGAAAAAAATAGAGCACGTTATTATATTAGAAACCACAACCTACTATCTTCTCTGATGCCAAAACAGCGATGACCGCGTATTCCAACTTCAAGCTTCCACAGTGCCCAGGGATTAGGCTTCGTACTTTCACAACAGACGTACGAAACATTTCTCTTTCGAGTAGGATGGTCAGAAGTTCCCAAAATAAACTTTTATTTTTGAGGTTTTGGCCACCATTTTGCCATCTGGTCACACCGTGCGTCTCTAGGATTATGCTTAATACTTTCAGAACAGATGTAGGAAACATTCGTCTCTCGAGTACGATGGTCAGAAGTTCCCAAAACAAACTTTTATTTTTGATGTTCCGAATGTTGCTATCTGGTCACACCGTGCGTCGCCAGCAACCAGCAGCAGGAGCATTACGCCAGCACGACGCCACGTTGGGGGCTTTTTAGATGGGGTTTTTGCATGGGAGGGGTGGGTGTACATTCACACTCGCCGGTTTGATCCTGCTTGTTTCAGGGTCGGCTTCATGAAGTTTCCAAAATGACTGTTTATCGATCTGTCGGTGGGTCTGTCAGTACGTCTGTCCATTCGTCCGTCCGTCTCTCCATTCATCCGCCCGTTTGGACATGCATCCGTCCCCTTTGCCATGCGTCCGTTAGTCTCGCCAAGCTACTGTCCATCTGGCATGCATCCGTTCGTCTAGCCATGTGTTCTTCCGTCAGTCCATTCGTCCGTCCATCTGTCAATTCTTCCGTCCGTCATTCCAATACCCCATCCGTCTCTTCATTTGTCTATTCGTCTCTCCATTCCTTCGTCTTTCTCTCAGTTTGTCCGTCCGTCTCTCCATTCGTCCGTCGGTCACTCAATTCGTCTGTCCGTCTCTTCATTTTTCCGACCGTCTCTCCATTCGTCCGTCCGTCTCTCCATTCGTCCGTCCGTCTCTCCATTCGTCCGTCCGTCTCTCCATTCGTCCGTCCGTCTCTCCATTCGTCCGTCCGTCTCTCCATTCGTCCGTCCGTCTCTCCATTCGTCCGTCCGTCTCTCCATTCGTCCGTCCGTCTCTCCATTCGTCCGTCCGTCTCTCCATTCGTCCGTCCGTCTCTCCATTCGTCCGTCCGTCTCTCCATTCGTCTGGCCGTCTTTCCATTCGTCCTCACCATTTGTTCGTGCGTTGGTCCATTTTTCCGTACGTCTGCTCATGTGCCCATCCGTCTGTCCATTTGTCCGTCTGCCCATTCGTCCATCCGTCAAATCATCCTTTCATCTGTACATCAATACATCCGTCCGAACGTCATATCATACATGTCCGGCAAATTGTCCGTTCATTAATCCGCCTTCCGACCACGAATCGTTTATCTGTTCATTCGTTCCTTCAATCTGTTAATCAATGAATTCGTTCGTCCATTCGTCGGGACAATTAATGCAGGATCTTTTAAATTTTGCCTCACTCCCTCGACGTCTACCGGCAGCGGCAGCAGGATCATTACGTCAGGACGACGCTACGCTGCGTTGTTTGCAAGGGGCGACGGGTGTACATCCACACCTGTTTGATCCTCCTTGTTTTCAGGGTCGGTTTGATGAAGAGGTTTTCAAAATGACTGTTTACTGATCTGTCGGTGTTTCTGTCAGTACGTTAGTCCATCCCTCCGTCCGTCTCTCCAACGGTCGGTCTCATGCGTTCTCATGCATTCGTCTTTCTATTCATCCGTCAGTTTAGCCACGTGCCCGTCCGTCTGGCCATGTGTCCGCCCATTTGGTCATGCATCTGTCCGCCTGACCAATTGTCCTTCCGTCTCTCCATTCGTCCGTCAGTCTGTCCATTCGTCCGTCAGCCCGTCCATTCGACTGTCCGATCACCGGTTCATTTATCTGACCGTACGTCGATTGAAGGAACTTTCCATCTATTCATTCGTCCGTCCGTCCGTCCGTCCATTCGTCCTTCCATCTATCCATTTGTCTGTCCATCTGTTCATTCGACCGTGCTTCGACCGGCCGTTCATCCGTCCGTCAAATCATTCTACCATCTGTCCATCAAATCATCCGTCCTGAAATAAAATCATCCTTCTGTCCGACGAACGATTCGTTGCTCCGATTCGTTAATCTATGAATCCGTCCGTCCATTCAACTGAACAAGTAAACAATGCTGGGACTCATAAATGTTGCAGTTTAAATGTTGCATTAACAGTAAAGAGATAGTAAAACGTATTTCTTTTAGGTAATGATTGGCGAATTGTTAATTTTATTTACGACAGCATTTAATAAAATGTGAATAAATATTTTTTAGATCAATATTTTCTTTTTTTCCTTTTGACTTTTATGCTACTTTCTCATCAAGTTTATTTGAAATTAATCCCACCACTTTTCATTTTATTTCTAATGTTCTTCTTTGGTGATAACACAAATACATGCCTTTGTTGCAATCCTTTTTCAAAACATATACGTTTCGTGTTTTCGCTCTAGAAATGATAAACTTCAATCGATCTACCCATCTACTTTTTTTCCAAAACAAAATTACCGTGGAAGAATTTTAAACAGAAAAGAACCCGAGAATGTTTGCAGGCCTCTGCAGGATCTGTAGGACCCATTTCACTCACGGTCTGAAGAAAGGTCTCCTTCACAAGTTCCCTTTGGGAAGACAAAAGAAGCGCGCCTGCCACACAAAGAGAGCGGTGAGTGTGGCTAACTTACCCATTAGAGGTTCCCCTCCCTCTGTCGCCCCCTTCCTTCATCCGTCGTCCCTTGCAGCTTCACACTCTGCAAAAGCGCCTCGCGAGATGTCGCCGCTTCTTTGAGTCGAGTTCAAAAAGAAGAAGAGGAGGGAAAGTGGATTAGTGGAGGGAGAAGTTGGTGGTCATCAACAGGGGTACGCTTTCACTCTAGCCGGAATGCTAGTATTTTGAGGGAAATAAAACATTGTCTTTTGCAAGAAATTTATGAAAATACCTTAAAATGGGTCAAACGTCCATAATACGTTCGTCCTCTACATTTCCTTCAGACTTGTAAGCAGGGACCGAAAAGGTATTGAATACCGGTAAAAATACCGGTAAAATCCGGTATTTTTCATACCGGTATAAAATACCTTTATTCTTTTATACCGGTAAAATACCTTTATAGGACGTCTATACCGGTATGGACGTCCATAAAGGTTATACCGGTATTTTCAATGGAATACTGCCGCGTGCCCCACACACGCGCCACAAACACGCGCGCGCGCCACAAACGCGTGCGCCACAAACGCGTGCCACACACGCGCTCGCGGCAAACCCACGCGCGCGCTAACAACACGCGCGCGCCAAACGCACGCGCGCGCCAAACGCACGCGCCCCAAATACATGTGCGCGCCAAACACGCGCGCGCGTCAAACACGCGTGCGCGTCAAACACGCGCGCGCACCAAACGCGCGCGCCCACACACGCCACAGCCCACGAACGCGCGCACGCCCCACGAACGCGCGCGCCGAACAAACGCGCGCGCCGAACAAACGCGCGCGCCGAACAAACGCGGTGAGCCGAACAAAACGCGCGCGCCGAACAAACGCGCGCGCCGAACAAACGCGCGCGCCGAACAAACGCGGGCGCCGAACAAACGCGCGCTGCCGAACAAACGCGCGCCCCGAATAAACGCACGCGCCTAACACGCTTGCACCAATCACACGCGCGCTACACACTCATGCGCTACACACTCATGCGCTATAGACTCATGCGCTATAGACTCATGCGCTATAGACTCATGCGCTATAGACTCATGCGCTATAGACTCATGCGCTATAGACCCATGCGCTATAGACTCATGCGCTATAGACTCATGCGCTATAGACTCACGCTCTATACACTCTCGTGCTATATACACACGCTCTTTCTTTCTCTTTCTTTCGTTCTCTTTCTTTCTTTCTCTCTTTCTCTCTCTCTCTCTCACTCTCACTCTCACACTCTCTCACAGTACATTCGGCAAAGCGTTTGTTGGGGCCTACTGTCAAAAATCCTTCTCTCATATTTCAATTCTACTCACTGCGAAAAGAAATTAATAGCCTGGAGTATATAGGTCGAGTGCGTTATCCTCTGCCGAACCGGAGACGCCCATGGGTCGAAACGCTGACCTCCGGAAACTGCCTACGCAACGGTGCAGCTTTCAAAGGGAAACTGATTCCGAGAATCGGAATGCGCCAAGGAACGTTGCATGAAGTCTTATCAACCGATGTCAGATTTCTATCGCCTTCGTTCTTTCACAACAGATGTCGAAGGTCATATCCTGGCAGAGTCCGGAGGCCCGACCACGCGCGCTTCCCAAACGCGCGTTCGCTCGCCAAACGCGCGTTCGCTCGCCCAACGCGCGTTCGCTGGCCAAACGCGCGTTCGCTGGCCAAACGCGCGTTCGCTGGCCAACGCGCGTTCGCTGGACAAACGCGCGTTCGCCTGACAAACGCGCGTTCGCTGGCCAAACGCGCGTTCGCTGGCCAACGCGCGTTCGCTCGCCACACGCGCGTTCGCTGGCCAAACGCGCGTTCGCTGGCCAAACGCGCGTTCGCTGGCCAAACGCGCGTTCGCTGGCCAAACGCGCATTCGCTGGCCAAACGCGCGTTCGCTGGCCAAACGCGCGTTCGCTCGCCAAACGCGCGTTCGCTGGCCAAACGCGCGTTCGCTCGCCAAACGCGCGTTCGCTCGCCAAACGCGCGTTCGCTCGCCAAACGCACGTTCGCTCGCCAAACGCGCGTTCGCTTCCCCACACGCGCGTTCGCTCCCCCAAACACGCCTTCACGTGCCCAGACTATTATAATAATTCTTTCTCAACCAACAACAGAACTCGACCTAGGTTGAATGTCTGGTGACGAAAATACGCCAACGTGGAGACTCGAACCCTAGGACCCCCGATCAGAAACTCTGCGGAGTCCATAATTGTTCCTCTCAGCCATCTCAGCGTAAAAAATCAGAATGTTTCCCCTCCGAAACCTGTATGATTATACTGAAATACCGGTATTTTCTAATGAAAATACCGGTATTTTCATAAGAAAATACCGGTAAAATACCTCTAAATAGAGGTATTTTACCTTATAGACGTCGAATAAAGGTAAAATACCTCTAAAAATACCGGTATTTGACGTCTTATACCGGTATTTTTTAAGGTATTTTAAATAAAGGTATAATAGAGGTAAAGGTATTTCTATACCGGTATAAATACCTTTACCGCTATTATTTCGGTATTCAGTCCCTGCTTGTAAGTAAATTTAATTGACAGTTATTGCGCAACCTCAGGAACGTTTTATTCTGTTACCTACACGTTCTGATGTATAACAGTACATATTCACTCAATCTAGAAGAGGAAAATATGTCCCTTTTGCCTCCTACTGAATGATCAATATTTAAAGTTTATGATGGGAGAGACTTGAAAGCAAAAAAATCCTTTATCACATGATGTGGGGTTCCTTGATACCTTAAAATCGAATGAACGCCAAGTCTAACTGGTCCTCTGTCTGTGAACAACGCTAGCGGTTAAACCGTTCAGATTTTTCCCAAAGTGTTATCCACCAATCGATCTGGCTGAAGTCGCGGCCACTTGAAACTTGAAACTGACATTTTAATTTTTGGTAGTACTTTATCTGAAGTCCCCGAAATATACTTTTAAATTTTCAAAAAATGGCTCCATCCTTTTTGATATTTTTTTTTTTTGCTGGATAGTGTGACGGACGTTTAAGAGAACAGTGCATTTCGTTCATTTCGTTCATTTAAGAGAATAGTCTCATTTTCGTTGAAAAGCCTAATTTTAACGAAAATTGCTAAAGTTCAAACTAAAATATTAAAGATAGAAATTTTTCATTAATGAAAACTTTCCTTAAACACAGGTTTTGAAATAAGGCTATGTACAACTTTTCGAATATTTGAGCACTTTTCGCGTAATTTTGCGTGAAAATACGGGCAAGAAAGTACATGCTGTTTTAGCTCCACTTTTTAGCCTCTGCAGGTGCGCAACTCGAATTGCGAACAATCTCGAGATTAATGTCGATTGCTGTAAACAACGCTGTGCCTAAAGTTCCTAGTCTCTTTTGATGCTTCCACTTTCGGTGTCGATACTGAGTAATCGATAATTTCGCGGTACTGACGCAGATCTACAGTAGCAAAAAACTCAATTAGACATACTGTTCTCGACGATTTTCAGTTTCAAGAGAGCTCTGTCGTTCCAATTTGGTTCTGCACTTTACGTAGCTGCTTTGTATAATGTCTCTGAATCACAAATGCACACGTATTTGAAAACGTTACGCGATTCATGAGCTCTCAGGCGCTCTTATATTTTTACTATATGCTCGTTACTATATGCTCGTGAAGGAAAATCAATCATAACTCAAGAATTAAAATTTCAATGGGTTATTAGAGGATGTTTGCATTAAATTTGCTCTAGAACATCAGAAAGACATCCTATTTTATAGCGAAATATCATTTGTACAGCAAAACTAATGTTTGGTAAAAAAATAATTTGAGTTTGTTGCAGAAACAGTGCCAAAGACAAAGCAATGTTCACAATCTAAGAAAAAAACTTCCTTTAAGGATGAATTCTAAAATAATATTTAAATTAAAAACCACTCATTGCACAGGTGAACAAAGTAAAACCATATCCATGACGTAACCGCTGGCAGGCAGATTATGTTGAAATGAAACTTGATGTATGATATGGATAAATTAAATAAGAATATATCAACATAATTTTGTTGCATTTATTTATATTAATACACTGAAACTTAAGTTACAAAGGATGTTGAAAATGACCAGCTTGGACAAGTATCCAGTTTGTGCTCGACTGATCATATTGAGAGTTGTTCAAAGAGAGCAAAACCTTCTTGTAAATTGCTTTCAATTCTCGTTGTACGTTCCCCTTCAGGCCATCAGTATTGTTGGGATTAGATGCATAATCTCTTCTTCACATAGCTCCAAAGGAAAATAAATTCACAAGTAGACAAATCTAGGGAACGTCCTCTGCTGACTAGTGCATTTGTGAAAGCTGCGTGAATGCATTTTAGTTCAACGCTCGATTAATTGATTGGTGAGTGATGCCGGGCGCATAAATTGCTAAGGTCACTGTACTGCATGTTTCCCCCTCGGGAGGTGGCGGAGCTCATCCCCGCTGGCTGGTGAGATCCGGCGCCGACCTTGAACTGAATTGCATTGAATTGAATTGATGCTTATTTACGTGGCAAGTCTCAGGCCATGAGGCCTGCTCTTTCCGTCTGACCAAGTCAATTCCGCTACGCTCCTTTCACCCTACTTCGGGAGAAAAAAAGGTTCCGCTTCATTTAGGCTTGAGGATCTTTTACATTCAGTAAATCTACTAGCATGAGACAACCGGCTTTACTTCCTTTCTGAATGAAGGCGTTCGAATTTGCGCCCTTAAACCGGATATGAACCCACGAACTTGGGTGTAACAGTCCGATACGCTAATCATTACACGCCCACGTTCCCGTTACTCCAACCAGATATCTCCCACCAGCGGGGCAGCGCCCCAGCCGGGACAAATTCTAAGCTTGCGACCAGTGGTAAGTATAAGTGTAAGTATGTGTGTACTAAGGTGTGAATTTAGAAGAAGGAAGAGGAAGGAAAGATCGCGCGCGGTCCGTGGTTCGATTGTTAGGGTACTGCTAGGGCATTCGCCTGATGTTGATCGGACAAACCAGTGAAAAGTACCGATCAGAGCAGCCGGCCGCTAGAATTCGCCTCCAGACAGCGTCTGAATTCGACCCAGCTGACAAGCTAGTGTCGAAATTCCTGCCGCCGTCGGGACCCGAACCTAGAACCTCTCGGTCAGAGGGAGGGGGAGGGGAGTGGAGCGGGGCGTGGAGAGGAGGGAGTGTCTGGGAGGAGCGAGGTGGGGAGTGAGTAGAATTCCCCGCGCAGGGTGTTTGACCGGTCCCGGCCCTAATCTGCGGAATGCGATGTGTATCGGCAGCTCCCTGGACGGACGGACGGGTGGACGGGCCAAGTGTAATCCGCAGTGGCCGGCGGCGGACGGTGGCGGCGCCCCGCTGAGCCACGCGCCACACCCCGCCACTTCTTTTCTTTTTTTTTGTTTCTCCCCACAGTACCCCTGAGGAGGCGAGAATTTATTTATCTTAATGGAAATACAGTACGATGCGGCCTTGCGGCTTAAGCAGCTCAGAGAACAGGGATTTTCTGAACGATTAACTAAATTAACTAAACTAACATAACTTTATCTTAAATCAAATTTACTAGTAATTGAAGTAGCACTTTGAAGTACATAATGTAAACAAAAATTTTTATTTTTCTTAAACTTAAGTAAATTTTTCTTTGGCACTGTCTTGGTAAATCCCCGTCACTCGACCCGCCTGTCCTGGAGGCCACAGGTTTCGTTCTCGAATAGGTCTCACGGACGCAACAACATAGGTACACTAAGTTCTTATTCGGGAGTTAATAATTAAACCGGATCATTAATCTGTTTATTTCAGAGAACTGTTGGCATCTGAAGTTGGGTGTTCTAATCAAGAAGTTATTTTAATGATTACAATAATTGTAATCATTAACATAGCATCTTGATTAGAACACCCAAACGATAGGCAAGTTATTTGCCTATTGTTTCTAACCTTCTTTTGGTTGAATGATATTTGAAGTTATTGCAAAGAATGGAAAGGGTATACAACGGTATGTCAGAAAGAAAACAATGAACATATATTTAAGAAATTCACTGACAAGGATCAGATACAATAAGTCTGATAAAAAAATCAAAAACAAGTAAGGGAAAAATATATTGAGTGAAAGGAAATACAAGAAAAATTTAAAGGAAAGAAAAAGGAAATGATATAAAAAGGTAAATGACGAGTACATGAAAAGAGGAAAGGATATAAAAAAGAAAAACGTGAAAATGCAGAGAAGAAATGGGGGAAAAATCAGGAGAGGAAAAAAGGAAGTGACAAAGAAAGAAGGAAAAGAAAGAAGGAGAAAAAAGAAAGAAGAAGAAAGAAAGAAAGAAAGAGACGGATGGGGAGGCAAACTGACTGACGGACAGACAGACGGACGGACAAAGGACAGGCAGACAGACAAACAGACAGGCAGACAGACAAACGGACAAGCCGAGACACACAGACAGGCAGTAGGAAAAGCAGATAGACGGCCAGGCAGATAGACTGACGGACAGGCAGACAGACAGACAGACAGACAGACGGACAGACGGACGGACAGGCAGGCAGACAGACAGACGGAAAGGCAAACAGGCGGACAGGCAGACAGACGGACTGGGCGGACAAGCAGACAGGCGGACAAGCAGACAGGCCGGACAGGCAGACAGACGGACTGGCAGACATGGAAAGGTAGACAAACGGACAGGCAGACAGACGGACAGACAGATGGACAGAGAGATGGGAGGATGGACGGATGGACAAACGGACGGACAATCAGACGAACAAACAGATAGGTGGAGAGGCACACGAATATACGGACAGACATTTGAAAAAAAATACTTTTTTGGCATAAGGGAATCCCAAAACGTACATTTTCGTTATAATCTTGACATCGATTGACTCCAGCATGCCATACCTGTCTCTTATACTCTGTACATAAAGAAAGAAATGAAAAAGTGAGTAAGTAAAACAAAAGAACGAGCAAAGAGGAGAATGAAAGAAAGCAAAAAGAGGGTTGTAAGGACCAGAGGCGAGTTCCAAGAGGCGAGGCTCCAGGATGTAAACGTAAAACCCGTGGAAGCGTCGCCCCAACCCCCTCCCTCTCCCCCTCCTCGCCACATGGGCCCCTCGCGGCGGCGTCCGCAGCACCGCCTGCGCTTTTTTCCCGCCGCCCCCCGCCCCCGCCCTCGGCGCCGCGTCTGTAGGGCGTCTGCGGTGGGCGGCCACGTGTGCTGCGGTCCATCCCCCGACGACGCGACGGCCCCCGCGGAGACGCCGCCGCGCGCCGCGCCTGGGGACGGGCAGCGGCGGGCGACACGAACCACGGCAGCACTGTGGAATACAACAGCACACACTCTCTCGTACTGTGCCCCGCGCGAGTTTACTTTTTCGTCACGACTGGGAGATATGGCTCAGTGTATCAATGGATGTCACTGCAGTCCCTCTGACCGAGAGGTCCTAGCTTCCACTCCCGACGGCGGCAGGATTTTCGGCACTAGCTTGTCAGCTAGGTCGAATTCAGTCGCTGTCTGGAGGAGAATTCTAGAGGAAGGCTGCTCTGATCGGTAGTTTCCCGCGGTTCCTCCGATCACACCAGGCGAATCCAGGAGCAGTGCCCTAACAAATGGGCCACGGACCGATCGCCGATCTTTCCTTTCTCTTCCTTGTCATATCCTCTCCCCTTACACACACACACACACACACACACTAACATGCAGTACACTACCACACATGCCGAGAGACCAGTCGGGAGCTTGTCCGGATGAGGCGGTGCCCCGCTGGTGGGAGATACCTGGTTGAGTGAAAACCCCGATAGTCGACGGTAGGGTCGGCGCGGATCTCGCCATCCAACGGGGAAAATATCACTACCACCTCCCGAGAAAGGCGCGCACTACACTTATGGGACTAATATGAGTAGTTGACGCGCCCGGAATCACATCAATCTCTCGTACTGGTCCTCGCGCAAGTTTATTTTCTCGCAACGGAGTTATGGAGAAAGTTATGGAATGCGGTGCGAAAAAACGCCGGATTTTCGGCAGAAAATCTCTTGTTCTTCTGGTTCTGGTAACGAAAAAGTGTATAAACTCCAGTTGCCTAAATTAAGAAGAAAAATCGCCTAACACGTAGTGCAGTCAGAATTCATGTTTTTTTGGATCTCTGATTACGAAAAAACGAATGACAGCAAAACGCCTGTCTGTCTTTCCGTTCGTCCGTCTGGGGACTGGGGACAGGCAGCGAGTGTCACGAACCACAGCAGCACGGAGGAAAATAGTGGTGATACAACAGCACACACCTCTCTCGTACTGGTCCCCGCGCTATTTTACTTTCTCGCAGGGAATAGAGAGGAAGTTTATGGAATGATAGCGCGAAAAAAAAAAGCGGTGAACGGCGAAAAATGGCTGAAAAACGCTTATTACCTGACCCTGGTAATGAAAAAATGGATAAATCCAGTTGCTAAATTAAAAAAATCCTCTAAAACGTGGTGTAGCTAGAATTTATGTTTTTTTTGGATCCTTGATACCGGAAAAACGAAATGACAGTAAAACGCCTGTCAGTCTTTTCGTCCATCCGTCTCTGAACAACGATAGCGGCTAAACTGTTCAGCGGATTTTCTCCAAAGCCGAAATTCCCCAAGTGATCTGGATGATGGCGCGACCCCTTCAATTTGAAACCGATATTTTAGTTTTCAGGTGTACTTTAAATAAATTCCCTGCGATATTTTCAAAAAAAGCGGCTCCATCATTTTTGATTAAATTTCGTTGTTGAATAGTGTAAAGGACGTTAAGAGAATGGTGCAAACCTAATGTTCGTCTGATTTTTCCAAAATTGCAAATGTTCAAAATTTGTTCGGTGTCTTCCTACAACTAAAATATTAAAGATAAAGATTTTTTCTCTTAAGGAAATCTATTTCTTAAAGATAGATTTTGAAATAAGGTCATGTACACTTTGAGAATTTTTGGCGAAAATTTGCGTGAAAATACTGGCGAGAAAGTACGTGCTGTTTTGGCACCAATAGTTTCTTGAACGTTCTTTGGAGAATAGCCGGGAGAGAGAGGGGGGTTTCTTAGAATATCAGCTAGTAGAGTTTGTGAATGCAATGCCAATTCCTGAAAAATCTTAAGTTAAGCATGATACTATCGCGATTAGGACCCATTTCTGGGAAGGCGATAAAGGTCACCTCGGTGATACTCATGAAAGAAAATGTACAAACAACTGGATGCGTTTTACTGTCATGTAAATAACAATGGGATAATAGCAAATGTAATTACTTTGAAATCAGAGACAGAACCGGTCAATTTTAGTAAAATATAAGATTAAGCTATATCTTTATTCCTTTCTCTCCATCTCTTGCAGCATCGTTTCACTGCAATATTGTATTTACCAGAACAAACCTTATTTTCCGCGTTTATTTCAAAGATTAGCCTCAAACTCATTATAAATTGAAAAAGGATGTTAACCGTGCTATGGGTAACTCTTAAAAAGCAGAGAATTATGGACCAGTGAAATGCAGACAGAAGCCATCCAATGAGCTCGTAAAAAGCCACAGCCTCTCACAGACGGAGCCACAACTCTTGAGGCAAGTGATGAGATAAGAAGAGCACGAAAAAGTCGTAGTAGCGCCTTTGAATGAATGTTGATAGCTCTATGAATGGGAAGAGAGAAATCGTTGCGTTGAGAGCTGTGAATGAATCTGAAACGTTGAATGAATTAAGTGACAAATTAATACTCGAATTAACCAACTGATTAAAATGACTCATTGAAATAAAGATTATGGTGTAAGATAACATTTTCTGATGTGGAAATGTGTAACTCAGAAACTGTCATAGACGTCCGTTACAGTTTTAAATGGTAGAACGAAAGATGAATGGTTAGAAAGGGGCAGTATCAGTTCTTACAAACGTGAAAGATAATAATGTGTACTTCTCCCGACTAGATTTGAGGATGTTTGTTGATATTTAAGAAAATTCTACATAAAATACGTGTGGACATATGTAGAAATTCGGTTTCGAGAGTTTATTAGTGTATCATATTGGTATGTATTATATTATAGCGTCTTGCTAGTTCCGTCTGTCGATATTAGAGGTCGAATTAAGTGTTAGAAATAAGTAAAGATACGAATTCCTTCTCATCAGTAGCATTTACGGAACTAAAGTAAGAAAACTTCAATAACAATTATGTTAAAATATATAAATATTTAAGTTAAATTATCAATAACATAATAGTTTAACCATTAACATATGGCTAGGATGAATGAAGTAATACGAAGATGAAATACAGTTCATTGAAATGATATAAACAAATTATTAAACGTAAATAACTTGAGTAACTGACATAAAATCTTGAACTATTAAATATGAAACTTATTAAAAGCAAATGAAATATAACGTAACGTAAAATTTAATGTTTATAAAACATTTTTTAATTAACTAACTGACATGAAAATTGAGCGCCAGGAAACAAATCCAAGTAATTAACGGAACCAATATCAATTAGTCCGTTACCGCGCTAGCTCAGCCTATTTGTGGGTTCCTGCACAGAAACAATTCACTTTCCTGCGATCAGCAAAGTGTACGCTCAATAGTTATAAACAATCTGAGCGCGCACCATAGCAACCACCAACAACCGTGCATGTTGAAGCTCCACGTACACTTCTTGACGTTCGCGTCAACCATCCAACCCGCCATGTTTTTGTATGTCACATTAGAAACATTTTTTGGATAGTTAGTTTACTTTAAGTAATTAACTGATTCGTTAAAACGCTCTATGCGCCAAGTGATATGATAAGGCTACATTTCAGCTTTTCTCTTTGCTCTTGTCACAACAATAAAAATATACATCTTGTTTGAGTATGAACTGTGGAAAAAGAGACAATTCAGAGATGAAGCGTCGGTTACAATGGGCGCAAATGTTTTTGAGGAAGAGACTGGATCGAGTTCGGGAGAGAATGGAAGTCTGAATGTAGGCCGAATATATTACTGTGACATTTTTTTTTTTCAAAACTCAAACAGTAGCGACTTCAGGATATTGGAAGTTTGGTGAAACCTTGAGGGATGGTATTTTTGGTGCGCAAGTCCAGCGAAGTATCTCCGATCAGCAGGGCACCACCCCTGCCGGTACCAGATCCAAACTCCAGACTGGTCTCCTGACATTGTGTGTGTGTGTGTGTGTGTGTGTGTGCGCCAGAGTAACGGGCAAACGTAGGACAAGGAAGAGGAAGGAAATATCGCGCGCGGTTCCTGGTTAGTTTTTTATGGCACTCGGCACCAAAATTCGTCCAGTATTGACAGCAGAAACGACGGAAAACTACCGATCAGAGCAATCGGCCGCTAAAATTCTCCTCCGCACAGCGGCTAAATTCAAGCTAGCTTTACAGTTGGTGTCGAAAAATCTATCATCGTTTTTACTCGAACCATAGGGACCTTCCCTTTTTTTGATTCAATATAATTTTATTTAGAGTTGACATTACATTGTTCAGTTTACATGTTTAATTGTGCAAATGTTTGATGGTCGTAATCTATCTTATACTCACTTTAACTTAAAAGTGGTACATACTACAATTCTATAAAATAATATTTAAAAAAATATAGCTAGAGAGGAAGCAGGAATCACGTCAGATAAATATTATTCCATATTTGCGAACATTTTATAGAATGAATGAAGGGGATATCTTATTAAATCTGGTTTGATAATTGGGGGTTTGCCCAGTTTATAGAAGAATGATGCTTGAATTGGGGAAGGTTTGTGTAAAACTTGTGTGCGAGGTAGGCTATTTGGTTTTTTATAGCGTTCATATTTAAATCATTATGCAGTTGATTGTTACTTATGAACCATGGGGCTTTGTAATTAATCTTAAAATTTTATTTTGGATCACTTGCATTTTATTTAGGTTGGAATTGGCGGCATTGGTCCAGATGGGACAAGCATATATTGGTGTCGGCCGGATTATTGCTTTGTAGAGTAATAAAGCAGGATCTCCCTGTGAAAGTCGCGGCAATGCTGGTTCTGAGCTTCACTCAGCCGGTACGTAAACACCGATGCACATCCAAGCGTCCGGTGCATCGCGTCAACATCGCCCCACGTGTCCAAACTCCCGCCACGTGCAACAGATAGCCAGCGCTTTCATTCGCTCTGGCCGCGATACACGGAAGTGCAGCACGGCCAAACAGAGGACGAGGCGACCGGCGCGAAAAACGTTGCACAAACACTCTCTTATAGGATGTGTTCATGTAGTGCGCCTCGACGTGGTGAGTCATCAGGTGAAGTGATGCTTACGAAGGCGGTTTCGTCGACGCACAAAATATTGCAGCAGCCTTGAGGACGATGAGGTATAACCCTCTTTACGTGAAGAATCAATGGTACGTTACGATTGATTGATTAGTGATTTCGGGCGCATCAACTGCGAAGGATATTGTTGTCACCGTCGGACCTCGAAGCCTAGAAGGTCGCGGTCAGATGCCCTGCAGTAGATACTTACAACCACGATAACCGGAGACAGAAACTAGGGAAACTACCGATCAAACCAGCCGGCCGTTAGAATTTTCCTTTAGACAACGGCTGAACTGGACCTAACTATGTAGGTAGTATCCTGCCACCATCTGGTCTCGAACCCTGGAAACTACCGGTCAGAACCATTGCAAAGACATCTGTTGCAATCCATTGCAAATGCCCTGAGCCACCTCAGCCAGTGACAGAAACTAAGGAAAACTATCGGTAAGTATTTGATTGATTTGTGATTCCGGGCGCGTCAACGGCTAAGTTCATTAGTTCCCTAAATATAGTTAATGTTTTTTTCTCGGGGTAAGTGGCGGTGATATTCCCTCGCTGGATGGTGAGATCCGGCGCCGACCTATCGTCGGCTAGCGGGTTTTTTTCCGAACCATATATCGCTCCACGAGTTGGATACCGCCCCAGCCGGGACATGCTCTACGCTGCAGACCGGTCTCCCGGCATGTGTGGTAGTGTAGGGTAGTAAGTGTGTGTGTAAGTAAGGTGTAGGATAGGACAAGGAAAGGGAAGGAGCGGTCCGTGGCCCGTTAGACAGGTACTTCTCCGGCATTCGCCAGGTGTAGATCGAAGAAACCACGGAAAAACTACCTATCGGAGCAGCCGGTGTCTAGAATTATCCTCCTGTCAGCGACAGAACTCAACCCAGTTATCTAGTTGGTGTCGAAAATCCTGCTAACGATGGGTCTCGAACCTAGGACCTCCCGGTCAGAAGAACTGTAGTGAGATCTGTTAATGCCCTGAGCCGCATCTCTCGGCCTTCTAATAAGAATTCTCCTCCAGATAGCGTCTGAATTCGACCTAGCTACATAGATATGCCAGAACTCGAAAATTAGAACCTCTCGGTCAGAGGCACAGAGCCATGACATCCCTTGACGCCTGAACCTATTCAGTTAGTCAGCCGGTTTGAAATACTTTACACTGCGATTT